>JAURVB010012558.1:0-112064 GCA_033002965.1 Piper betle | reverse complement strand
AGCATACTAGCTGGTTTATTTGGCATGTGCTTGCTCTCGATGAGTGTATATTCTAACCATACAATGTTGCAGTGATGATTAGATAGACCATATTGGCCACGGGCATGTCATTATCAAGATTCTGGCTCATGTATATAATTTAGGCCCGATTGGCCAAAGTACTAACATGTTACCATTGAGTTGTTCTATTTCATGTGCAAGGTTTAGCTTAGTAATTATGATTAGGCCCTATTGGTCATGATTCAGTATGGTGACATGAATGTGTAGATTTTCTAATTCATGTTAAAGTTTCCCATTAATGATGAGTCTTTCATTTGCCAGTTTGGAATGTTTTCCATTAGTTATTTTAGGACTGATAATCTTTTGATTACTACCATATTTTTTCTATATAGTGTGTTTTCCATTAGTTATTTTAGGACTGACTTATCTTTCTGGTGTTGTTTGTGGTTACTGATGATGTTGAGGCTCGTGGGCCATGTGATGAGATTATGTATGCCAATATAATTAAGCGTTTATGGAGCCTTTGCGGAGACACTGTTGGATTTTTTTGACACCTCGAGTAGTTAGGTCTAGTCCTGTAGTGAACATTTCATTTGAAATGAGCAAGGCCATTGGTCCATGATTTAATGCTTTGATTCGGTTTGGGGTCGAACTGAATCAGGGTGGTACGAGTTGATACTTTATAAATTAAGATAACATTTTGATAATTTTTGTACATTAGTTTTAAACACGAACACTGTTTTCCTAGCATTTTCAACATAAATTTAAAACTTTTGAAACATCACAAGACATTGAAAATATAAGTAAATCTTTAGACAATTGAAAATAAAGAGCTACATTTTGAATGAACAGAGACAAGGCCCATGCATGCTTGCCAGGCAAGATCAAACTAATCTTCCACCAATCTAGGATGGATCACTTTGGAGCACTTGATGAGACTTGCACTTGATCAGACACTGTAACCCTCTGCACATACTTTTGACCAAGCATAAAAGTCTCCACATTTCTACATCTGCTCCCCACCATTGAACAGATCTACCTAATCTACCAAAGTCCCCACTTAGAAGCAGTTGGATGGCCACCTTCTTGACCAAGAAAGAAACATCTCTACCTAATGCCAATAATTAAGGAAGAGTAACTCACGTGTACTAAGAGGATGGAAGTTGCAAGGAAGTCTCCACTACCATGCTTGGCATGCCACTCCCATTGGGTCAATTTGAATTCCATGAGATAACTCCACCAACTCCACAAGCTGTGAAGAGACAAAAAGGGGACAAGGGAACAAAGTTGGAGAAGACAGTCTGAAGTGGGTGATTGAGTTAACACCTACCTCACTTGTAAGGAAGGAAACTACCAAGACACAACTATATTGACAAGAAGTTCCCTCCTCCATTGGTTATATATTCCCTCATTTGCACTATGGAAAGAGACCTTTTTATATAGCGGTTTGTAAAAGAGAAAACTCATTCTTCCTCTCTTCACCTTTCACTCTTAAGTACCATATTGCCAATCTGAAGGAGAAGTTGTAGGTTGTAGAGAAAAATTTGTGGAAGCCAGAGTTAAAGAAAGTAGCATTGCTATAGAGAAGTTCATGCAAGGGCCTCATCGTCACATATTTGCATAAATTTTTTCTTCCTCTTCTCATTGCTGTCTACTTTGATGAGCTTCATGATGTATTACTATTCTTACATGGGGTAAACATTAAGTGATTTAGAGTGTATGATGAATCTTGGTTAATATGTAATATGTCTTGCTTGTGTTATCTTGTTGCACTAATTATTAGTTGATTACTTCATACTTATTCTTAATGTTTTAAAAGAGATGATAATTTTTGCATGATCAAGAGATTCAGTTGAGATCTTGGAGTAGGCTGATCGATGATGTCTATGGGTGAAGTAATTTATGATTCTAATTGTAGGAATGTATTAGAATCATAGATATCTATATAAAGGAATTGAACATAAATCACCAACTGAGTTTTGTTTGCACAAGATTGTGAAATGATGCTATGGCAATAGGTTGTAATAAGATGCAGAAGTCAGTTACAATTAAATATATTTCCTTGGATATCAACTGCAATTATGTGTAACTTGATTAACACAACCAGATGTGATACTTACTAAATAAGTGAAATTATCCATTCTAGATATATTTTCATTAATAAAACTTACATTAACTTTGGTTGTTGTTTTCTATCTTCATGCCTTCGCATCATTTTCCATGTTAAAGTATTTCACCAGTTTCATACCCTTACTCATCTTGATATTTTTAGAGTAGATTTCCATTTCAATCATATACTTGCTATAGACAACTCATTAGGTTTAATAATCTAGCTATTATCACTATGTTAGAACATCAAATCCTCATGGGAACGATACTCACTCACCACTTTATTAGTTATTCGATGCATGCACTTATGCACTGCATGGAAATAACAACAAATAGTTTTTGGTACCATTGCTTGGGATTTGCTTTGTTTTTATCTTTGTTGATACTATTTTTGTAACGACCCGCCCGAACCGGACCGGGTGTTACCTAAAAATATAATTGATGTAACAATAACATTCTAGAACATGATTCATAATACAGCAAATAAGTCTAGAATTTATAAATCATAAAAAATAAAACATGTTCTAATAGCATGTGACAATATATAAAATAAACTAACTCAAAGTCCCACAGTCTCGGACCGTTTCCCATAGCCACAATTATAACACAAGAGAATAAAAAGGAAGTCCAATTTATTATCAATTCACCAAACCTGGGTTGGTAAAAGATTCACCAACACACTTTTAGTCCTCAGTCCAAAGCTGCTCACCTGCGGAGGCAATTCCGCGTTAGTGATAAAACCACTAAGCCGCATAATTAAATGAAACAAGTCAATATAATCCCAATTATCATTTCAAGAGACTTTTAGTTATTATGAGCCTATGCTGAGCTCTTAATATGCTGGGAGGGGTGGCCACCCCATCCAGCTACCAATCCCATGCATGCGCACACACGCTACGTGGCCCACGGCCTGTAGTTACTGATATTTGCCATTGACTCACCCTCTCGGTATCACAAGTGCATAATGAGCCTTCTTGCGCCACTGTGCCCTGTCACCCCTTTCGGCATGGGGGCAGGTGTTTAATCTTTCAGGGGGTGCTGCCTTGTGCTGAATTGAGTCGACCCGGTTGCATTCCAACGCATGGTGGTCAGATACTCAAGTCGACCAAGACTCCTACATAGTAATTTTAAAGGGTGCGGCCCTGTGTCGGACTGAGTCAATTCCTTGACCCCGGTTGCACTCGGTGCATGGTGGTCGAATCTAGGCTCAGGTCGACTAGGGCTACCAATAAGGGAAAATACAACATTTCAAATAATTATATAGACCTGGATAGTTCGTAGGTGAACCAACAACTGTGACTAACGATCCTAATATGAACGAGAAAATAAAATTATACATAAGTATAATTTTATTCGAATAGAAATGCATGCAACTAAATGACTAATATATATATCACTGATTAAAATTCGACAATATTAAATATTAAATTATTCATGTGATATAATCATTTAAACCCTACTTTATATTTTAAATTAATTATCTAAATTATAATTCACATTTAACAAATGATAAAATAATTATCAACTTATAAACAAATATTTAATTACTATTATTAGTATATTTTCCTTCGGTTATAATTTTTAATCGCTATCATTATTCATAGCAATATAATTAATTAAGTTGTTCGATTAAATTATTTAATATAATTTGTATTATTCTAATTCAAAGATATTACTAATACAATTATTTTAAATTATTCAACTCAATAAAGTTTCAAACTTTATTTATTCCCATTATGCTATTTAGATTCAACGCTTGTAATTTTTACACAATTATAGTTTAATAACCCATTTTCTACCTTATTAACTCGTTATTAAAATAATCACTTTATTTACCTAGTATTAAATTTAATATGATAAAGGTGAAATTCTTTATTTTATTAATTACTTATAACCTTTCGATTTAAATTAATCGCTTGTAGTACACCGATTAATTATCGACCGTTTATCATTACCTTATTTTTATTACTTATGGTGATTTCGTAAAATAATTAATTAGTTTAGCAACTTTTACCCATAATCCATTAGAATAATTATTTTTAAGATTTATTACGAGTTAGTATTATTTTTAACTCAAGCCAGTGCCGAGTCAGGTGTTATTTATGAGTTGGTATTATTATTTAACTCAAGCCGTGTTGAGTCAAGTTATATTTACAAGTTTGCCACCCAAGGGATTCTTCTTCTTCTTCTTCTTCCCCGACGCCATCTTCTGCTCCCGACTCTAGCTGCCACCGGCCGTCGTCAATCGTTGCTCCCCAGCCCCGCCGTGCCGTCGCAGTGTCACCCTGGCTGCCTTCCAGCCGCTGCGATGCTGTCATTGGTATGCCTAGCGAAGCGTTTGCGTCGTCAATTCCACCGCCGGCGAGCATTGCCGCCCCAATTGGGTGGTCACCTTGACACCCTCAACCCTCTATCGACCTTCCCTGGCCAGATTGGAACCCATCGCCACCAAGGACGGCCAGATTTCTTCACCCATCGCCGTCGCCTCTGTTTTTTGTTTCTGCCATTTGCTACCCCAAGTCGGCATACACACGTGAGATCGACCATACACTAATCGACGAAGAGAGTAGGATCATCTTCCGACGTCGTAACGACCATCGCCACTAATTCCCGGCAAAGCTTGCCTGTGATTTCCTATCTTGCCAACCTTGAGAACTCGTCGGCCATTTTAGTATAGTTTAGTTTCTTTCTTGTTGATTTTAAACTTTAATCCTCATGATTATCAAGCTTATTATCAAATTAAAATATGCATACATGAAAATTAAGAATAGGTAAATAGGAAGAATACCCAAACAAGGAAGAAGCCGGCTCCAAAAGAGGAGAAGAAGATGAGAGAATGACGGCTAGGGTGAGGAGGATGTCCCTTATAAAAAATGAAATGAAAATGACGGCTAGGGTATGTGAAAACACCCTAACACTCACATTTCATTTAACCGGGTAACCAGGTAAATAATAAAATATAATAATTAACCGGATAGAGAATATAATATAATTAATAATATTATTTCTCCAACGTTCGATCCTTCCTCGACCGAGTCGAATATATATATTCTCAGTCTTTATAATCTCCCAAACTTGGAAATATTTCGTCCCCAAAATATCATAACAGGCAACTAACAATCATGATTAATTATTTCTTCGGGATCAGTTCATGCTACAATGGTAAGAATCTTATGCCACGAATAGGATAGGGTATTTCCTTGTCATTTCTTGTTCAGTCTCCCATGTAGCTTCCTCTGACCCCTGATTTTTCCACAATACTTTTACCAAAGGAATTTCCTTGTTCCTGAGTGTCTTTATTTCTCTTGCCAGGATGCGAAGTCTTCAAAATTTGTGATTATATGATCTTTATCTCGTACATATTTCTTTAGCATTGACACATGGAAAACATTGTGTACTCCAGCTAGGCTTGGTGACAATGTTAGTCTATATGCACAATTTCCAACTCGATCCAGGATTGGGAATGGTCCTATGAATCTTGACTTCAACTTCCCTCATGTTCTAAATCTGATCACCCCTTCCTAGGAGATGTCTTTAGGTATACAAACTCCCCAACTTGGAACTCTAGGTACCTCCTTCTAGTATCAGGATAACTCTTCTGTCAATCCTGAGCTGCCTTAAGCCTTTGTTGAATGTGTTTTACCTTTTCAGTTGCTTCCTCACTATCTTTGGCCCGACTATAATTGTTTCGGTAGACTCCAACCAACATGATGGAGACCTACAGGGCCTAACATATAAGGCTTCAAATGGTGCCATCCCTATACTGGCTTGGTAAGAGTTATTGTAGGTAAATTTAGCCAAGGCTAAGTGTTTCTCCCAGTCACCTCCCTAGTTAAGAATGCAAACTCTTAACAAGTCTTCCAAAGTTTGAATAGTCACATCACTTTGACCATCAGTCTGGGGATGATATGCTGTACTTAGCTTGATTTGAGTCCCCGTAGCTTTTTGGAAAACTTCCCAGAAATGTGAGGTGAATAGGGGATCTCGGTCGGAGACTATCACCTTTGGAATCCCATGCAACTTGACAATATTAGTGACATACAATCCTACCAGGTATTTTGCAGTCCTCATTGATTTCGTGGGGATGAAGTGAGCTTCTTTAGTTAACCGGTCCACAACCACCCATATGGAGTCGTGCTTCTTCTGAGTCTTTGGGAGTTTTACAATAAAATCGCATGTGACACACTCCCATTTCCAAGTTGGTATTTCTAAAGGTTGCAACAGTCCTCCAGGTAGTTGATGTTGGGCTTTGATCTGTTAGCAAGTCTGATACTTGGAGACAAAATCCACAACATCCCTCTTCATCCCAATCCACCAGTAGGTTCACTTTAAATCCTGATACATTTTAGTAACTAACTCCAGGGTGTATCAAGAACTTTGGGCGATGAGCCTCCTCCAAGATATTCCATCTTAGTGCATCATCCTTGAGTACACACAACCTTCCTCTAAATCTGATCACACTATTGGAATCGGTTACAATGTCAGAAATCTTGTCCAACATTTCATTCAACTCCTCATCACCCATTTGTGCTAGCTTAACATGACCAACTAAATCATTGGAAAGAACCAAATTTACAGATAACCCAGTTAGTTGCTCCATAGGGTTGATAGCCACCACTTCTGCTGACATGGCCCAAAGTCTAGCTAGCTGCTGACTTTTGTCCACCTTGCCCATCCGACTCAATGCGTCTACTACCACATTCGCCTTCCCTGGGTGGTATAAGATTTGGAAGTCGTAGTCGTTCAAATATTCTATCCACCGTCTCTGTCGAAGGTTAAGGTCATTCTGGGTGAAGATATACTTCAAACTCTAGTGGTCAGTGAAGACTTTGAACTGGGCTCCATGCAAGTAGTGTCTCCAAATCTTCAGGGCAAAAACCACTGCTGCCAGTTCCAAGTCATGGGTTGCATAATTTTGCTCATGAAACTTCAATTGATGAGAGGCACATGCCACCACTTTACCACCCTACATAAGGACACATCCTAAACCCAATAGAGATGCATCACTGAAGACTACGAATCCTTTATTACCATTTGGCTGTGTCAAGATTGGTGCAGTTGTTAGACTCTTCTTTAGAGACTGGAAACTCTCCTCACACTTACTTCTCCATTCGAATTTGACTCCCTTCCTTGTGAGTTTGGTCATCGGTGATGCTACTAAGGGAAAGTCTTTAATGAATTTCTTGTAGTAACCCGCTAAACCAAGGAAGCTTCTAATGTTAGTGACTGACTTGGGTTGTGGCCAATCAGTGACTGCTTTCACTTTTGATGGATCCACTGCAATTCCGACCTTTGAGAAAATATGACCAAGGAAGGTAACCTCCTTCAACTAGAAGTCACACTTTGAGAACTTGGTGAACAGTTGATTTTCTCTCAGAACTTGAAGAGTAATAATAGACCGGTGCTTCACATGCTCTTCTTCATTATTTGAATAGACTAGAATGTTTTCCACAAACACGATGATAAACTTGTCCAAGTATGCATGAAATACTGTGTTCATGAGTGACATAAAGGTCATTGGTGCATTTGTTAGACCAAAAGGCATGACCAGAAACTCATAATGTCCATATTGTGTCTAGAAAGCCGTTTTCTATATATCTTACTCCTTTACTCGCAACTGGTGATAATCAGACTGCAAGTCTATCTTAGAAAATACTCCGGCTATTTTTAACTGATCAAACAAGTCATCAATCCTCGGTAAGGGGTACCGATTCTTGACTGTCAGTTGATTGAGTTGTCGATAGTCAATACACAGCCGAAGTGATCCATCTTTTTCTTCATAAAAAGAACATGGGCTCCCCAGGGTGAAGTACTTGGTCGGATGAAGCCTACCTGTAGCAACTCTTCTAGTTGACTATTTAACTCCTTGAGTTCTGTTGGAGCCATGCGGTATGGTGCTTTAGAAATTGGTGTCACTCCAGGTGCTAGGTCAATGGCAAACTCCACTGCCCGCATAGGAGGTAACCCTAGAAGTTCGTCTGGGAGTACTTTAGAAAACTCTCCTACCACAGGAATCATGGAAAACTCTTTGGGTTTGGACTCAGACTCAACTAAGTTAGCCAAAAAGGCTTTACAACTGTCACATGATGCTGGCAGGGCACAGACAGAGCCCTAAATGCTTTTTCGGTAATGTCTATCCAGCTCCCCGCCTTTATTGGATTAGTCCCTCCAATAAATACCTCAGCTCCATTCTTCTTGAACTTTTCCACAGTGTAACGGTCACTATCATCAATAGCTGGTAGCAACACTTGTCGGACTACCGGTGGCACTGGGTTTGGATGCTCCGTCCCCTCGCTCGCCCAGGTTTGCTAACCTTGCTCGCCCTTGGGCACCTCCCTGACCACCATCCGTAGTGATTCTGGGACCCGCTACTGAGTTTGAGGCTTCATTCCCTGCTACAACTCCCGGTAACCGCTGAACAATATTTAAACCATAGATATTTGTATTTTTTGACGCCTACGCCAGTCCCTGTATGGCCATCAGGATCTGGGCCAATACATTCTCACTGTTCAAATTTGACTGAGTAGATTGGTTGGACTGTCTACGAGTGCCTGCCTTTTGAAACACCAAAAATTTTTCCCATCATGGTTCATTTATATGTTCTTCTTCAGTTATGACTTAGGTTTATTAGCAAATGAAGTTGTTAATTAATAACACAACACATTGGGAAAAGATAATTACTGGACTTTTCAACGAGGTACTTGAGTCATAATTTGTGAGCGAGTGGGAAACTTGGCTCTGATACCACCTATAACAACCCGGCCCAAAGTGCAACGTAATGGGCCTAAGTCATTTCTTTAAAATGGTTAATCCAAGTTAAAGATCTATAGCCCATTCTCACTTATAAACAGGATCTTCTCCCAGTAGGTATTAGATGTGGGATTAAGTTGAGGGATCTCACAATTTTTATTCAGAGAGTTATTTAGTTTGTGTTTTTAGGTAGTGTATACAAGAGAGTCAATCAAGACTGTTTCCTTTTGACCCAAAAATTGAAAGGATTTGCCTTAGGATAAGAAGAGAGCGAAGGCAAACCACGGCTTAGAACTTTAACTAGCAAAATTTTGGTAATTGGAACTTTGGGGAACAAGCTTTTGCTAATCGAAATCTTGGCAATCAAAACTTGGTGGAACAAAATTGGATGGAGCAAGCCTTTGTAAACTAGAACGTGAGTTGTAAAACCCACGATTCGAGTCAGGGTTTTATATTCAGAACCGGTCGATTCGACCGTTATTTTCGAGTCGAGTCAGTTTCAGAACATGTGTACTGAGACGACGCTAGTCGCGTGTATGAGCTATGAGGGTCATGCATACCCAAGTATATGATGATAACGTCATGAACACAGCCGAACAGAATGAGTTATCAGATATATGAGAGTATGCAATTAATTGGGAATGAATAGTGAGTGATCTAATGAGGTAGATCAAGTTTGAGCATGCTAATCGAGTATGACATAACTTAGAAAAATAGTATAAAATTGATATGAATGGGATGACTTAGAATTATTTTCACATTATGATTATTTGACTGTTGATGGATGTTATTCATATTGTGTGTGATGTTCATTGAGTTTGATGCATCATTTAGTTAGCGGGCGTTAGTATTTAGTTTTAATGTGTAGGTACGAAGTAGGAGCTCGCCGCCTAGGCACGATGACACACTTGGAGCTTCTACCAAGTCTGTTTAGGACTCGTCTCTATTTTACGCTCTTCTATTGTATGTTAGTTTTATTATCTGCAGGACGGGTTAAGTAGCGTTTTATTGGATCCCACTTAACTCGGGTCATTTAACCGAACAGTTTTCCGGATTAATAACCCCTTGATAATGAGATCCCTCAAGGATGATTTTGAAAACAAGTTCCACCACAAGTTGCCTTCGGGCCTATTATATAAATCCCTACCCAGCCCTATAAATATGTAGTTTTCGTGTTTTCAGTGAGACGAGAGATGGAGAAACCGACTACATGTACCATGAGAGGATCCGTGACGGTCAAAGCGGGCTCTGGATTAGTGCCAGTGGAATGTTCTATTCCAAAGGGATCTTGACAACTCCGCATTTTAGTTCCTCACACCTAGAGAATGTGGAGGTTTACGGCAACTGTTTAGTACAGCGCATGTCCGGACTTGTGGTTCAAAGGGTACTCAAAGCGACTGCCTGAGAGTACTCGGCCTTCGTGCTCAAGGCGAGGAGGAATATGGAGGTAAGGAGAGGGCTTAGGATTTGAGACTAAAAAATGAAGTAAGAAAATGCCAAGAGAGGCATCAGCAGCAGCAAATCAGTAAGTTCGGGATGCTACCGGGTCTACAGCCCAGTCGCTCCTCAGTAGTGCCCTTCAAAGTTTTCACGTGGAGTATATGATGTTTTCTTTCATATGAGAGTTTGCTCTCATAGCCAGCTTGTTATAATTATTTTATTTTCTGGACCAGTAACACTTGTTACTAACGTATTTTTATACTATATGTAGGTAATAATTACGAATTGGAGGAGCCAGCTTGGACAGAGGAGCACTGTTGTCGCTTGCACACATGTCAGTGGATTGAGTGATTATATTTTGTTTATGATGATATTATATTGTGTGAATGAAGTTGCGTTATATATAGATACATGTTTGCATATATGTTTATATATAGTATTTTGATAGGGTGACCCTAATTACACTTTTAGGGGAAATTCTGTCTGTTTTATTTCAGAATTTTTATCGATTTTGATTGTAATTGTGATGGTGTGTAATTTAGTTTGCATGTCATCAATGTAGTATCATGTTAGGATTCGGTGTATTCATCTATGCATAACGAGTAATATCTTCATCTTAAGACGCCGAGATTGGATCCGTATGAGTTAGGTTCGGGTTAGCCGACCTACCCGGGGCCTGTAACATGCCGGTTCGGTTCACAAGCGTGGGCTGGATTTGGGGTGTTACAGAATTGGTATCAAAGGCACTCTCGGTCGATTAAGATGTAAGATACTTTTATAGGTGATGTGTGTGCAAAGACTGCTCCAAGTCCAACTGGCAGGTATGTTTCTGTTTATTTTCCTTACATGCAGATTTTTCATCCTAAGTTGTTTAGATAACAATGTATTCAGGGCTTGATCAGAAATATGTGGAATTGGCCTTAGTTGAGCTGGCAAGTCATTTTTATGGATTTTTATAGTAATATCAGACTGTTGTCAGTTAGATGTGAGCAGGGAATATTGTAGTGCTAGCAGAGGTATAATGGGTATAAAGTCTTATCTTATACTAGATTTGGACGTTAGTAGATGTGAGCAGGAATCTGACAAGATTGTCATGATGGGCTTAGAGACCCACTAGTTCTGTCCATCGCATAAGTGAAATTAGATGATTGACCAGGTGTTAGTGTCTTGCATGTCACCACATTAGTCCTATTTCCATGGGACATGGTGTACATAATAGGAATGAGTTAAAAAGAAAAGGGGTAATAATAAGGAGCTTGAAGTATAGAGATATTAGCAAGTTAGTTGGCACATGAGATGAGCCACTTCTAGGAGATAGTGATGAATGAGGATGAGTAGCGTGGTGGATCGACAGTTTGATTAGCACTTCACCACCTCCCCCTCTTCCACTAGTTTATGACCTACGGGCAACAGTTTTGGCTTCACTTTGCCAGACATAGGTCTCGATATGATAAGAAAAAGATTAGGACCACTATTGCTTACGAGATCAGATAATTAATAGGATTCCACCAGAGATAAGGTACAAGACCAGTGATTGTCGTTTGATGGCCAACCAACACTGATGGAAGCAGCCACCCAGATTTTTGGAGATTAGAGTGGGTTTGTCATAGGTTTACCATCATATGTGTCAGCACCATGATCCAAACCACCCCGGATCAGACACGCATGATTGGACAACCTGAGCCTAGTTGTTAGCAGCCAAGACATGTTAGAGATAGTAGAGTGGATTTATGATGTATACGATCAAGATCAGAATTTTAGCATTTAGATAGAATTGTTGTCGACAGAGTTGCACAACCGCCGACTTAGTGCACAACTGTCGACCAAGTGCACAACCGCCGACCGAGTGCACAACCACCGACCGAGTTGCACAACCGCCAACCAAGTGCACAACTGCCGACCAAGTGCACAACCACTGACCGAGTTGCACAACTACCGACCGAGTCGCACAACTACTGCCGAGGTGCACAATCGCTGTCCGAGATGCACTACCACCGACCAAAGATGCACTACTGCCGTCCGTGTATTGCTCATCCGCCGACCGAGTCGATTAGTTAGAGCTTAGTAGGGCTAGAACTTGAGGAACAAGATATAGCTACAACATCATTAGCAGAACATAGGAAAGTTAGGGAAATTGAAGTTATTCTGATGATATGGCATAGAATCAAACTCCACGAGCTCTCTTGCAATCATTGTTTTGACCTGACACCCTTGGGTCAGATGTATATTGCAAGATAACCTCGTCCGCCAAGCACTGTTAGTGATAGTCTCATAGGGATGCGCATGGACAGAGTCAGAGAACATGACAGCATGACCTCCAAATGGGATGGTCACAATGATTAGACTGCAGAATGCATGATAGTATATCCATGGGCCACAACCAGCATACATAGATCAGATGGTTAGTAGACGGTCACACTCTGTTGAACCCATTTAGCGATTGGCCAGTAGATGATAGGAGTTTGACTTGTATTAGAGTATTGGGCATAGATAGAGGGTTAGTGAGGAAGTGTCCTTTAGAAGGATAGTGATTCCCTTGTGTTTCGCCAACACGATTAGGTTCTCACCTTGAACCATAGGTTTGAGCCTTACCTTGAGTATAGAAGTACCTTCGGGGTACTAATTAGGGCTTACATTGTAGGTAGATGTTTGCAGACCAACCTTCTGATGAGGATTTCACCCCAGCAGAAGAGCGATGTAGACAGAGACTTCAGACAGCAAAGACCATGTTGACCAGACAGAGTGATATCAATGTATGTTCATCTTGATTGATAGCCTTGCTTGAGAGTCTACCACAACGGTAGTAGTCATGTGAGTCAAGATTAGTACTACAAATCGGTACGGGACGGCAGGTCACACACCACTGAAGAGCGGATGAGACACGTGTCAAACCTCACTATGAGTCCCCGTAGACTTGAGGGGAGACAGTGGTTCTTTGGGTCGTTTGAACCCCACCCGTTTAGAAGTGCGTGACTAGTACAGTATCGAGAAACATGTGCCTATTGTTAGCTGATTGAACTAGAGCCATTTAGGAGATGTTTCTGAGATTCGTCATTGATTGACTATTCCACAGCTTGATCACCTGTGGCATAGTGAATTATGGTGATCTTAGAGACAAGTCCATAGACCTATCGATATTTTGGCTACCCAGTACGCTACATAGGGATTTCATCTCCCCTACCACTTGCATGGCACCTTGACCTTATTATAGATCAGAGTGACTAACCTATGTAGCAGGCTTTTCTTAACCTAGTGGATTCCCTCGTTTACCTGACGTCAGACACCACATGTGAGAATCAGGTAGCACCCATTGAGAGTTCTTGAGTAGTGTGACCATATTTCTATGAGACTCAGCCTCCTTCCCGATAACCTAGAGATGTTAGACTGAGTAGAGCTTCCACTTGAGGATTTCCACTCACCCCTTTGTATATGTCAGCGTTAGTATCAGTTTATCTAGATGATTAAGATGAGTATACATTAACCAGAGCACATGCCACAGACCAAATGTAGACTTCACAGTCCTATGAAGAGTATGTTATCATACTCCTTGAGACACGCTGTGTATGTACAGGTGTTCTCGCCTCCTTTCAGCAATAGTTAGTGGTTGTATAGATAGTCACCTGAGCCATTGTATGCAGTAGAGTCATAGCAGCTATCCTTGTTCTCTTATAGAACAGAGTGAGATACTTGACTCAAGACCGAGTCAACTAGGACCCTGTGAGCGGTCCAGTTCCTTATACGGGACACTTGAGAGTTGGATCTAGACTGGCGACAGTGAGCCGTGCAGCTCATTAGCCTATACACTTGTACCTAATAGGAGACTCATAGCACACCTTAGGTTAGATGTAGGACTTAGGAATAGAGTTTCCTGAGAGTACATGTAGGTGACCTTTCACAGATGAGGATTAGAGGGACATGGGTAGATGCTAACAGGTTGGTCTTACCCTCAATGTAGTTTTCCCAGACATAGCTCAGATTAGAACCTTGCAATACTCAAGAGTATCTGCTTGACCAACCCAGTAGGCCCTTAGGGGTGACCTAGGTTTTCCCACCGAGTTAGCAGTAGGGATCAGAACAGAAGAGCATGAAGATGGTCATGTCTGGATTGGCACAGATAGCTTAGAAATAGAATGTTTATACTGGCAACACCACAAGCAGAACCCGCCATGACGGCGTAGTTACAGTAAGTGAGGAGGTACATGGCTATCGAAGAGTAGAGGATACAACTGGTGTGTATCTAACTTCCAGGTATTAGTTCAGTAGAACCTCCTTGGATTGAAATTTCGAGGACAAAATTTTTATAAGGAGGGAAGATTGTAAAACCCACGATTTGAATCAGGGTTTTATATTCAAAACCGGTCGGTTCGACCGTTATTTTTGAGTCGAGTCTGTAAAGACCCGGAAAAAATATATAAATATATATATATATATATATATATATATATATATGTATATATTCGACGCGGTGGGATCGAACGTTGGTATCCATGAATTTATTTAAATTATTTACCCGCTACCCGGTTAATTATCAATTACCCGGTCAAGTGGAAAGTATTAGTTAGCCGGTTAAGTATTTTTACCTGGTTAAGTAAACCATACCATTTAACCGTTTAAACTAGTAAAGTGAACCGTATCACTTACCCATTTACCCGGCAACGAAGTGTGTTTTCATAAACCCTAGGCCTTCTTTCATTTTATAAGGAGAAGGAGGGGGGCGTCATGCACATAAGCTCCTTGGACAAACACCGGCTTCCCCATTGTTTTGGTAAGTTTCTTCCTCTCTTCTTCTTAGTTTGCATGCATAAATATGATCAAAGATTATAATACAAGATAATCATGGAAACTAAGACCTGAAATCAACAAGAAAAAGGGAGGATGTAACTGGATTAGAACCAGGAATTCACCCACGAACATAAGTTGCTGCCGTGCAGCAATTCTTGTGTGTTTGTGATTAATTACAGAAACAAGTCATAATCTTTTGCTAATCAGTTGCTGCATCAACGTCCTTACTCATGTTGTAGTAATTAAAGGTGAGATTTCATAGAATTTACAGCCAAGAATGGTAGCACGTCCTGCTGAAATTGCCAAGGATGGTAGCACGTCCTGCTGAATTGCAGCAACAGCACCATGGCGTTTGTGTCACGACCAGTTGCATATACCACACTGTAGGGTAGTGTTTCTCTTCTTCTGGGCGTTGGGTTGTTGTGCGGGAAGAAGGGGACGCGTGGGGCGGTGCTGCTGGCCACGTCTGAGTCGCCATAGCAGCAGGTCGAGGTCGCCATGGCTGCTGGTTCGTCGTTGTGGTGGTGCAGTCGCCCTTTGATTGTTGCTGCTAATTTGGTTGCTAGGAAAGGGAGACAATGGGTGAAGGAAAGGATCTAGATTTTGGTTGAAAGAGAAGAGCTTGGTGCTGGTTTTGGGTGAAGAGAAGAATGGTGACGGGAAGAAGAAGAAGAAGAAGAAGAAGAAGAATGGCAGTTTTGTAATTTCGGGTTGACTCGATATGGGTTGAGTTAAAAATCATAATAATAATACTAACTCGTGTTAAAATCATTGAAATAATTAATTTAAAGGAATATGAGTTAAGTGGTCAAAATAATAAATTTATAAATTATTACATGAAATTAATAAATTTCGATCACGATAAACGGTAATTAATTAATCGGCTGATTAAAAGCAATTAACTTAAATTGAAGGGTTATGAGGAATATTTAATAGAGACTTCACCTTTATCATATAAAAGTTATATTTGATAAATAAAACGATGGATCAATAAAAGATAATCGCGTAGAAATTACATGATAGCATAATTAATTAAATAAAGAAGTGTTGAACCTTATCGAATTAAATAAATTAATTAATGTGGCATATATTAAATATTTAGTTGCATGCATTTTCGACGTGAGTAAAATTATACTAATGTATAATTTTATGCCCCGTTCATATTAGGGCTAGCGGATTACAGTCGGACGAACCCGCAAGTCAGGTACGTATAATAGGTAGAACATCGTATTTTCCTTGTCGGTAGCCTAGGTCGGCCTGAGCCCAAATTCGACCACCATGCACGAAGTGCAACCGGGGTTAAAGAATTGACTCAGTCCAACACTGGGTCGTGTTATGTGTGTGAATCATGTAATGCATCGATATTGTTTTGGAGTAGTGATAGCCGCCCCATAAAAAGGCTACGACCGGGCTGAGTGAGGCACAACGATTCCTCCATCGCACTAGAGTGCAGTGATTGCCGCCCCATAAAAATGCTACGGCCGGGGTGTGTGAGGCACTGGCACTGAGTGCAGTGATAGCCACCCCATAAAAAGGCTACGGTCGGGGTGTGTGAGGCACTGGCACCTGAGTGCAGTGATTGCCACCCCATAAAAAGGCTACGGCCGGGGTGTGTGAGGCACTGGCACTGAGTGCAGTGATAGCCACACCATAAAAAGGCTACGGCCGGGGTGTGCGAGGCACTTGCACTAGAATTGGTAGTGAGAGCTTCCCCACAAACGGGGCATAGCAATCACCCGAGTGCAGTGATAGCTACCCCACAAAAAGGCTACGGCCGGGGTGTGCGAGGCACTGGCACTGGAGACGGTAGTGGTAGCCTCCCCATAAAAAGGTTACGGCCGTGGTGTGCGGATCACAGTGGACACCTCCTCCGCATTGTTTTGGAGTATAGCGGAATCGCTCCACCGCATATTAAAATAAATATATGAAAATGGTGGAATGTACTTGTTTGTTTTATCTATTATACTACTTAGTGTTGTAATCACTAACGCGGAATTGCCTCCGCAGGTGTGCAGATCCGAGATTAGATGATTGACAACTAGAGCATGGAGCAAAGTAATATGAGGACTCCTTTTTGTTCTTTAATTGAGGAATAAGTGTGGCTGCTGGGAAACGGTCCTAGACTGTGGGATTTTATTATAAGTTATGATTTCTAATAATGTTTGACATAATTGCTTTAATTTTGAGTAACACCTAGCCAGTTAGGCCCACAATATTATCATGAAAAATGGCGGGTCTTTACAGAGTCAGTTTTAGAACATGTGTACTTAGCCGACGCTAGTCGCGTGTATGAGCTATGAGGGTCATGCGTACCAAAGTATATGATGATAACGTCATGTACACAGCAGAACAGAATGAGTTATCAGATATATGAGAGTATGCAAGTTACTTTTTTTTATTTTTATATATAGTGAATCGTAGAATTAGTTTTAGGCCGTTTACCGCGTTAGGACGCGTTACGGGCAGTTTGGGTGGGTTGATAGTTCTAGAGCATATCATTATGATGTTTTGGTGTTTGTTTGATTTTATAGGATTTTTCCCAATTTTTTTTAGTATTTAATACGACTTAGTTATTATTCTTGACTCGAGCTAAAGACAAGTCAAGTCTTATTTAAGAGTTTGCCACCAAACACCCCCAACCTTTTCGTCTTCCTCGCCTAAACCCTTGCCCTGACGCCGCCCCTTTTTGCTTGTTGTCACCGCTGCCGTCGATGCCAGCCTGCCGCTGATCGACGCTACCTAGCCCCGCCACGGCGTCGCCGTGCTGCCCCGACCAGACCCGGCCACCATTCGGCCCACAACACCGGACCGCCGCGACTAGCGCCGTGCCCACGTTGCGCTTCTGGAGCCGATCATGCCGCCAGCGACCATCGCTGCCACAATCCAGCTGTAGCCTTGACACCCTCGACTACCCAGTAACCTTCCCCGATCGGAGCAGCCATCGCCGCCCAGGCCAGCCAGATCTAGCTATCCATCGCCGCCAGCCTCTGTTTTGCCATTTTTCGGTGAGCCACCACCTCTGTCAACCATGTCGATGCCGTACACGAGTCAGGCTCGCCGAGCTGGTTCTACTGGTACCCAATATGACCCCTATCCAGCTAGTAGACGCCGCAGGCGATTGTAGCCGGAAAACCACCGGAGAGGTGCCGGAAAACCACTAAAGCCGCCGGAAACCGTCAGAACTTGTCGGAAAACCGGTTTCGCTGGAGTTTGCCAGATCTTCCATGGAGCTTATCCAGTGATCCCAATAGAACTTCGGATGCTGATGAGTGCCGAATTCGAGCTCCGAGACGTGCGACGAAACCCTAGTCGTTGCCGATTGCCGATGACATGAGGTATATTTACCTCCGAGTTAGTTATTTAACATTGATGATTGTTAGCACAACATGCTAGGATTGAATAATTGTTATGATAAATGTATGAGTATGAGTTTAGTGATGATTGCATGATGCAATTAATTGGGAATGAATAGTGAGTGATCTAATGAGGTAGATCGAGTTTGAGCATGCTAATCGAGTATGACATAACTTAGAAAAATAGTATAAAATTGATATGAATAGGATGACTTAGAATTATTTTTACATTATGATTATTTGACTGTTGATGGATGTTATTCGTATTGTGTGTGACGTTCATTGAGTTTGATGCATCATTTAGTTAGCGGGCGTTAGTATTTAGTTTTGATGTGTAGGTACGAAGTAGGAGCTCGCCGCCTAGGCGCGATGACACACTTGAAGCTTCTACCAGGTCCGTTTAGGACTCGTCTCTGTTTTACGCTCTTCTATTGTATGTTAATTTTATTATCTGCAGGACGGGTTAAGTGGCGTTTTATCGGATCCCACTTAACTCAGGCCATTTAACCGAACAGTTTTCCGGATTAATAACCCCTTGAGGATGAAATCCCTCGAAGATGATTTTGAAAACAAGATCCACCACAAGTTGCCTTCGGGCCTATTATATAAATCCCTACCCAGCCCTATATATATGTAGTTTTCACTTTTTCAGTGAGACGAGAGATGGAGAAACCGACTGCACGTACCATGAGCTGATGCTACCGGGTCTACAGCCTAGTGGCTCCTTAGTTGTGCCCTTCAAAGTGTTCACGTGGAGTATATGATGTTTTCTTTCATATGAGAGTTTCCTCTCATAGCCAGCTTGTTATAGTTATTTTATTTTCCGGACCAGTAACACTTGTTACTAACGTGTTTTTATACTATATGTAGGTAATAATTACGAATTAGAGGAGCCAGCTTGGACAGAGGAGCACTGTTGTCTCTTGCATACATGTCAGTCAATTGAGTGATTATAATTTGTTTATGATGCTATTATATTGTGTGAATGAATTTGCGTGATATATAGATACATGTTTGCATATATGTTTATATATAGTATTTTGATAGGGTGACCCTAATTGCACTTGTAGGGGAAATTCTGTCTGTTTTATTTCAAAATTTTTATCAATTTTGATCGTAATTGTGATGGCGTGTAATTTGTTTGCATGTCATCAATGTAGTATCATGTTAGGATTTTATGTATTCATCTATGCATAACGAGTAATATCTTCATCTTAAGACGCCGAGATTGGATCCATATGAGTTAGGTTCGGGTTAGCCGACCTAACCGGGGCCTGTAACATGCCGGTTCGGTTCACGAGCGTGGACCGGATATGGGGTGTTACATGAGTAACCCAGTGAAGCCAGTGGATTAGAATCAGTTAGAGCATGATAACAATAGTTCATTGGCAGAAATGGCTCCATCACAGTTGGCATACTCTAATCTTAGTATTGTGAGACTACAGATTTTAGGAAACAACTTTGAGCTAAAACTTGTAATGTTTCAAATGCTGCGATCAGTGGGACAATTTGATTGGCTGCCTAGTGAGGATCCCCACATGCACTCGCTAAACTTTATAGCAATTTATGATTTATACAAGAAGTACCAAGTATCCGAAGATGCAATCAAACTAAAACTGCTTCCATTTTCTTTAAGTGGAGCGGCCAAACTATGGTTCAATTTGTTGGCAGACAACTTAATCACTACTTGGGAGGAAATTACAAAAAAATTCATGCTGAAATATTTTCCACCTTCCAGAATAGTGCAATCCAGAAATGAGATTACTTCATTTGTTCATTTCCAGAATGAATCCTTCTTTGATACATGAGAGAGGTTCCAAGTTCTACTGAGAAAGTGTCCCTTCATGGGATTCAAACATGAGTTCAAATTCAAACCCTTTACAATGAGTTGATTAGCCAAACCAAGTTAATAGTTGATGCTGCAAAAAGAAGTTCCACATGATAAAGACTTATGATGAAGCTTATGGGCAAATAGAGAAGCTAGCTTCCAATCACCATCAGATGATACAAAGCCCTATTAGCACAAATGACGACATTAAGCAAACATTTGTAGAACTTTGAAAACATGACTCAAGACCTTGCCTGAGCAGCACAAGTCCTGTCATGTAATTTTTGTGGAAATAATCATTAATGGGAGCAATGTCCATTACAAATAGAGACTATCAACTTCATAGGTAATTACAACAGGAATCGAAACAACCCCTACTCCAACACCTATAATGCAAGTTGGAGAAACCATCTAAATTTCGCTTGGGGTGGAAATCAAGTTGGTGGTCAGAAACCTCAAGCTCAAGCCCAAGGACTACTAGGATTTCGGGCAGAAACACAAAACAGGATGCAACCACCTATTGAAAAGAGCTACCAATGAAGAAATGTGTAAGCAGTCTATGCAAACTCATCAATAATAGATGCAAACCCAACAAGCTTTCATCAGAAACTTGGAGAACCAATTGGGGCAGTTGACAAGTGCTTTGAACAATCGCCCACCTAGTAGGCTCTTGAGTGACACACAAATACCAAGAGCAGAAAAAGGTAAGGAATACAATGCAGTCGAGTTGAGATTTGGAAAGGAACTGCATGATCCTTACAGAAGTTAGAAGCCGGATATGAGAGAGGAAAAAGGAAGCTCAGGCATGGAAGAAGAAAATGAAGATGGATGGGTGGAGGTGCATAAGTCAATTTGTACAACTCATGACTAGAGTCAGAGTTTTACATTAGTGAACTAGTCAGTTCAACTGTCAGTTTGAGTCGAGTTTGTTTCATGACATGTGTGTTGAGCCAAGGCCGACCGTGCGTTATGAGCCATGAGGGTCAAGTGTACCCGAGTATATGATGATAATGTTAGAAATGGGTTATCAGAGTATATGACAACATGCAGTTATTTTTTTAAATATTTGAGCATAGAATTATTTTTAGGGCGAATAATGTATTAGGATGTGTTAGATAGCAGTTTGCGTGGGTTATTAGTTATAGAACTTGTCATTTTGATGTTATTGATTGCATTATATTTTATGGTACTTTTCCATATTTTCTTTGGATTTTTTTGAATTTATTGGGAGTTAGTTATTATTTTGACTTAAGTCGGAGTCAAGTCAAATTTTAATTATAAGATTGCCACCCTTCACCCTCTTCTTGATTGCCACCCCGACGTCATCGCCAATGCCGCCTCCGACCTCCACCGATCGATGCCGCCGAGCTCCACCGGAGCGTCGTAGAGCAGTTCCCCACCATCCTAGCCCACGCCTAGACTCCATTCGTGACAAAGCCGCTAGAGAATTCCGTGCTCCCGGCATTGACTCCACAACCGGCTGCACCACTCCGCTGACTGCAGCAGCCAACCCTTTGACCCATATGACACCTCCCGCCTCACCGTGCGCCATCGCCGAGATCGGCAAAAGGCCGATTAGGCGTGTCGGCAACCCACACAGACCCACAGCCGCAGTCGGCGACCATCGCCACCACGATCGCCCTCGCCCTCATCATGGTTGTGTTGAGCATGCCAAGCGGTGCAGACCCATAGGCCTGACCACCTCACCAGAAAAGTCACCGAAAAACTGATAGAAAACTGCGAGAAAGTCACCAGAAACCTCACAAAAACCAGATTTACTAGAATTTGAGACAAATCGCTACCCAAAACATAATATTGTGATGCCTTTAGCCTATAATATTATGATCCCTACCCAGACTTATGTATATATAAGTTTCTCATTTTTCGAGTGAGAAGTTAGACAAGGGGAAAGTCGACTCGCTCACACCGCAAACGATTGCACATGCCAGTCAATGCAGGCTCTTGATTGGTGAGTAGGTCGTTCCATTCTTGAGGGATCCTGACAACTTTATATTTTGAATTCCTCAAACCCAAAGAAGTGTGGAGTATTACAGGTACTGCAATGCAACACATGTTTAGACTTATGGATTCAAAGGGTAATGAAGGCTCCTCTTGTCTAAGAGTACTCGACCTCTGAGCTCAGGTTTAGGTGTGATATGAAGTATGTAGAAAGCTTTAGGATAATTGATTTTCCTTAGCGTGAGATAGTTTGAAAATGCTAAGGCATCTGATGAGTTAGAATGGGACACTGTCAAGATAAGGCTGACGACTCCTGATATATGCCCTTATGAGTGATTCTAATGAAGAAGTATATGATGGATTTCATTTAACATGAGAGTTAGCTCTCATGTGCTAATTTGATTATGTAGTAATTTTTAGACTAGTAATACTCGTGAATGACTTTTATGTAAGTGAGAACTCGAATGACTTAATGCTATCGGGACCATAGAGGAGCAATGATGCAACATGCACACATGTACATTTGAGATGGAATGAAAATTGTGGTAAAAAAATGCTATATTGTTTGATTGCTGCAAATGTTGTTTGAAAAGTCATGAAATATTTTGCATGTGGTTATTATTATGCATAGAATGTAACAGGCTGAGCAATTGGTGTTGAGACTCAACTTAGGAAGATGAAAAATGATTATGATGTGAATGTTGTGAAAAAAGACCATGTTTTGGCAATGTTTTATCGTTATGTATATATATAGTTTGTTGCTGATAGGGTGGTCTTTATTGCACTTTTAGGGGAGACTCTATCTATTTTATTTTAAAAATTGTTACTTTTCGAATTTTAACGGGTTTGTTTTATTTTGAGTATGAATTTCATATCACATCATGCATCTAGAATACGTTAAAACCTTAACATCTTAATCTATGCATTGAACGTTTGCATCACCATCTTGAGAATTTGAGGGTAGATGGCTTGACTGAATTACGTAGATTAGCAAATTGTTCGGTTGCCGGTAACATTTCAGGTTCGGTTCATGAGTTAACCAAATTAGGGTGTTACAGTCCATTCATCAGAGCTAAATCTTGGCTGATTAAGATGGTAGATGTTATTACAAGTTCATGTGTGCACCAGTTGCTCCAAGTTGTGCCAACAGGTATATTTTTGTTTTATCGTTTTGTTTGCAGATTTTCATACCAATTAGTGGTATGACAGGGTGTTCAGTTAGAGTAGTGAATCCTAGCAGAATGACAAGACAAGCCTTCATGAATAGATTATTGCCCCATTCCCTCCATTGCTGGGATAGGACAGTCACAGTAACATAGCCTCTAGCCGACCGAGGACAACTCTGCCACCTGGAGAGCCCAACGTGCCAATATCATTTGGTTGACGCAACGAAAGCCGTCGCCATGACGGTTACCACAGTATCAATAGTCAATAGGAGAGAGATGTAGTGATTGCCAGATTGGCTGAGGCTCAGATGTAGATATAGCATAACCAAGAGGAATTCAAGAGAGAACTCAGACAGATAGCCCTCTCAGTGCCGAGAGCTGATAAAAGACCAGCAATGGATGATGAAGCACGAAGAGAGCCAGCATTTCACATGGGCCCTCTGCCACCACCACCTCCTCCACCACGACAATAGAGGACTATTCCAACCACTATTCCTATGTTTGCCCCATTTTAGACAATAATGGGCCCAAAGGTTAGTGGACCTGTAGTAGTAGGTAGCGGGTAGACTACAGGTGGAAGTGGAGCTGTTGGATTTGATAGTGTACCAGCAAGTACAAGTCTATAGTTTCTCCAGTATGATCTAAGATAAGGTTGTTCAATATATTAGTTGATGCAAGAAATGTAAAGACTGTGGAAAAAAATGGACGCAGACGCTGTTCGGGAAGGACCGAATGTGTTATAATTCTACCCGGTTAATTATTTACCAATTTTATTATTTACCCGGTTACCCGATTAAGTAAAATACGGGTGTTTCCACAGACCCTAGCCGTCATTTCATTTTATAAAGGACGTCCTCCACCCTAGCCTTCATTCCCATTCTCTTCTCCTCTTCCTTGCCGACGTGTCCTCTTCCTTAGGTATTCTTCATATCTCCCTCTTCTTAATTTTCTTGCATGCATATTTTAATTGGAGAATAAGCTTTATAATTGTGAGGATTAAAGTTTAAAATAAATAAGAAAGGAACTAAACAGAAATTAAAATTTAATTCGGCTGACGAGTGCCCTGTTTTGGCCAGATGGGGAAGCACAGGCAAGGTTGCCGGGAATCGATGGCGAGGGTCGTTCCGACGTCAGAAGATGATCCTACTCTCTTCATCGATCAGTGTAGGGTCGACCTCACATGTGTGGATGTCGGCCTGGGGTGGTAAATGGCCAAAAACAGAAGACAGTGGCAAAAACTGGGGTGTCGAGGCGACGGGTTCCAATATGGCCGGGGAGGGTGGATAGGTGGTCGAGCGTGTCGAGGTGACCACCCAATTGAGGCAGCGATGCGGGCGTCACCGCGGCTAGAAGACGGCCGGAGTTGGCCGGGGCGACCTCGCAAGGGCATGGCAGGGCTGGTCGACCATGATTGACGGCGGCCGGAGGTGGTCGGCGGCGACGGCGGCTGAAGGGCGCCTGGAGTTGGGAACATAGCATGTCGGAGAAGAAGAATAAGGAAAAAAATTACCTTGGGTGGCAATCTTGTAAATAATGCTGGACTCGACACAGCTCGAGTTAAATAATAATACCAACTCTTAAGTAACACCTGACTTGATACCGACTCGAGTTAAAAATAATTCAAACTCGTAATAAATCTTTAAAAATAATTATTTTAATGGGTTATGGGTAAAGTTACTAAACTAACTAATTATTATATGAAATTGCCACAGTAATAAAAACACGGTAACGATAAACGGTCGATAATTAATCGGCGTAATTTAAGTGATTAAATTAAATCGGAGGGTTATAAGTAATTAATAAAATAAAGAATTTACCTTTACCATATTAAATTTAATAATAGGTAAATAAAGTGATTATTTTAATAACGAGTCAGTAATGTAGAAAATGGGTTATTAAACTAAAGTCGGGTAGCAATCACTCGCGTCGAACCTAAATAGCATAATGAAAATAAATAATGTTTTAAACTTTATTGAGTCAAATAATTTAAAATAATTGTATTAATAATATTTTGAATAATACAAATTATTTTAAATAATTTAATTGAACAACTTAATTAATTAAATTGCTGTAAATAACAGTAGCGATTCAAAATTATAACCGTCAACTAAATCATCAAGATCGGGGTTAAATAATTATCACCACAAAAGAAAATTAAATACTTGTTATTAGTAATAATTATTTTATCAATTGTTAGGTATTAATTATGATTTAGATAATTAATTTAAAATGTGAAGTAGGATTTACATGATTATGTCACAGGAATAATTAATTATCTTACTAGATTTGTTGATAATTTAATATTTAATATTTTTAGAAATGATATATATATTAGATATTTAGTTGCATGCATCCCTACTCGAATAAAATTATACTTATGTATAATTTCATATTCTCATTCAGATTAGGATCATTGATCGCAGTTGCGAGTTCGAAATACCGATGTCCGTAGAATCATTTGAAATGTTGTACTTTCCCTTGTTGGCAGCCCTGGTCAGCGTGAGCCCTGATTCGACCACCATGTGCTATAATGCAATCGGGGTCAAAGAATTGATTCAGTCTGACATGGGGCCGCACCTTTAAAATTAATATGTGTGTCCGTATAATTATTTGAAATGTTATATTGTCTGTATAATTATTTGAAATGTTATATTGTCCCTATAATTATTTGAAATGTTATATTTTCCCAAACTGGTATAGCAATAAGAAATGTTGTATTTTCCCAAATTGGTAGCCCTTATCGGCACTGATCTCAGAATGAATTGGGAGATGATTTTAACCTCAAGATGAATTGGGGGACCATGACTAATCTCAAAATGAATTGGGAGACCACATAGTCTCAAAATGAATTGGGAGCCGTTTCTTAATCTCAAAATGAGCTGGGAGACAATTTCTAATCTCAGAATGAACTGGGAGACCATGACTAACCACAAAATGAATTGGGGGACCACCTAATCTCAAAATGAGCTGGGAAACAATGTTCAAATCTCAGAATGAACTAGAAGACCATGACTAATCTCAAGATAAATTGGGAGACCACCTAATCTCAGAATGAGCTGGGAGACGTTTTCTAATCTCAGAATGAGCTGGGAGTCGATTTTTAATCTCAGAATGAGCTAGGAGACGATTTTTAATCTCAGAATGAACAGGGAGACCATGACTAATCTCAAGATGAATTGGGAGACCACCTAATCTCAAGATGAGCTAGGAGACGTTTTCTAATCTTAGAATGAGCTGGGAGTCGACTCTTACTAATCTCAGAATGACTTGAGAGACAAATTACTAATCTCAGAATGACTTGTGAGAGAAATTACTAATCTCAGAATGACCTGAGGGATAATTACTCTTTGCTTGTGTAATAATAAAAATAATAACGAGCGAAATGATAATAGAGATTTTATTGACTTGTTTCATTTAATTATGCGGCTTAGTGGTTTTATCACTAACGCGGAATTGCCTCCGCAGGTGAGTAGCTTTGGGACTAAAGAATAGAAGTGTGGTTGGTGGTTCTTTTACCAACCCAGGTATGGTGAATCGATAATAAAGTTGGACTTCTTTATTATTCTCTTGTGTTATTAAATGTGGCTATAGGAAACGGTCCGAGACTATGGGATGGTATGATTTATATTATATGTTGCAAGGCTATTTGCTGTATTTAAATTCATGTTCTGGAATGTTACGTCTAGATTACCTATATTTTTAAGTAGAACCCGGTCTGGTTCGGGTGGGTCATTACAAGAAATCTAGAACTGTGGTAGTATTGGAAGTTTGTGAAGAATGGTGAACGTCCATTTTTCAAGAAGTTGGATGCCAAAGAGGCAGAGACCAAGAGCCACCTACAGAACATCAAAGGGGACAGAACTAGAGAGGTTTCATGGCTGTAGGATAGGCCAGACACTTGAGTGGTAGGCAGCAAGTAGGCCTGCTCAATCGATTGGTTTGGATGAAACCAAATCGAACCGTAAACCAACCAAACCGAAATGGGCTTATTTGGTTAACCAAACAAAAACCGAATTGTAACTTATAACTGAATTAACCAAACCAAATTAGTTCGGTTTGGTTTAATCGAATTTGGACCGAATAAACCAAAATAATAACCAACCAAAATTTTTCTTTATTTCTACAACATTACCACGATATAATTGAATTTATAACTGACTCATTAATACTTTTATTATCAACCCATATATTTTTGCTCAAAATAATTGAAGATTTCTTAAAATAATTTTTTGCTCAAAATAATGGTGAATATTTTGTGAACAGTGGTACCAACACACATTTGTTATTACTAGTTTTATGATGCTCATCTAAAATGTTCAATTTTTTTAAAAAATAAGATATTAAATAATTTTCCAACGAGATGGGGGAAAAATTCTTTTTACTATTTTGATCCATGGTCTTTGAATTTGAAATTTGCACAAAATGTTTTCTCTTTTTTTTGTTAAAAAATAAGGTATTTTAACCGGTATTTAATAAATATTTTATTTATAATTTCATAATCTTGTCGAACTTGGTTCAACACATTTAAACGAAATATAGTTTATAATCGCTATAAATCCGGTAGGTATAATATTTAAAATTATGTTACACATTGTAGCGAATTTGTGAAGACCCGAAAAAATAAAAATAAATATATAAATAATATAAATATATAAATAATAATAATCATAACGTTCGACGCGGTGGGATCGAACGTGGGGAAAAAATTTCGTTAGCTAGTTAGGTATGAATTACCCGGTTAATTGAGAAGTAATTTCTAACCGGACGATTCTACTTGAATCGGTCAAGTGGACCACATTATTTATCCATCTAACCATTTAAGTGAACCATACCATGTACCCATTTAAGAGGTTAAGTGAATTATTTATCCATTTAACCATTTAAGTGAATCATACCATGTGCCCGTTTAAGAGGTTAAGTGAAATGGTTAAGTGAACCGTATTGATTTACCCAATTACCCGATTAAAGGAATTGCGGTGAAAGGGTGTTTCCACAAATCCTAGCCATCATTTCATTCTTTATAAAAGGAGAAGGGGAGGGCGTCTTCTACATCTTTCTCCTCGGACAGATGCTGGCTTTCCTCCTTCGCTCGGGTAATTCCTTTTCCTTTCTTTTTCTTTTGTTGCATGCATACACATGTTGCATAAATCATAAACATGTTAAACATAAGAATCAAATGAGAAATCAACAAGGGAAGAAGAAAACCAGGAGGACGTCCTGCTGTTTTTGCAGCAGCAACAACACCATCCTCCATCCTTGTGAGTAGGGTTGACGTGCTGGAAGTAGGGAGTGTTCCCAGCGGTGCTGCTGGCCGGACGAAGTCTCCTTGGGTGGCCGAGTCAGACCGGCGGGGAGAGATATAAATCAGGAAGTGTAGGGAGACCAGGTTGGTGTTGATTGGGTGGTGTTGCTGGCCAGACGTGGATCCGCCATGGAAAGGGCAGACTGGTCGTCACTTGGGGTGGTGCTGGTCATCACCTTGATGGGGCAGGACATGGTCGCCATGGCTGCTGGTCGGCCACCATGAATGGTGAAATTAAGGTCCCCATGTAAGGTGTAGTCCGAGTTCCATGAGACAGCAGCGGATAAAGGTTGGAACTTTGGTGTTTTTCCAATCAGATTACTGGGGTAGATAGAAGATGGGGTCTGAGATTGGGTGGAAGGAAAAGAAGACGGGCTGGTCGGGTGCTGTTCATGTGGCTGACTAGAATAGTCGCCATGGGTCTGGTCGGGGTTGCTGTTTGGGTGGCCAGGATGGGGTCACCAAGGACTGGTTGAGGGTTGCCATGTGGTGGCCAATTTGGTGACGCCATAGCAGCAAATGGAGGCCGCCACATTACTGGTTGGTCGCCATGCATGGTGAAAATACCGGCTTTTGCTGGTTGATTACAATAAAGCTGGGAGCTTTGGGGTTGTCAAATGAATTGTTAAAGTGGGATGGCAACCAAGTCAATATAGGAGAACTCGATGCGGTTGAGTTAGAATATAAGGTAAATACAAAAGACTAAAGTATGGGATATGTTAATAATTGAATTATCAATTAGATAATGGGGATTTGGATGGGGATAATTAATAATTAATTATCATTAGAATTGCTGAAAATTTAATAAGAAATAAAGACTAACATGAACTAATTACATCATTTAAAATTGATAGTATATTAGTCATGTAGTTGCATGTAGGTTCATGCAAAATAAAATTATACTAATGTATAATTTTATGCCCTTATTCAGATTAGGGTTAGCGGATCATAGTCAGACGAAATCACAAGTCATGTACGTATAATAGGTAGAACATCATACTTTCCTTGTTGATAGCCTAGGTCGGCCTGAGCCCAGATTCGACCACCATGCACCGAGTGCAACCGGGGTCAAAGAATTGACTCAGTCCGACACGGGGTCGTATTATGTGCGTAAATTGTGTAATGCATCGACATTGTTTTGGAGTAGTGATAGCCTCCCCCAAAAAAGGCTACGGCCGGGGTGTGTGAGGCACTGGCACTAGAGTTGGTAGTGAGAGCTTCCCCACAAACGGGGCATAGCAATCACCTGAGTGCAGTGATAGCCTCCCCATAAAAAGGCTACGGCCGGGGTGTGCAAGGCACTGGCACTGGAGTGCAGTGATAGCCTCCCCATAAAAAGGCTACGACCGGGGTGTGTGAGGCACTGGCACTAGAGTTGGCAGTGAGAGCTTCCCCACAAACGGGGCATAGCAATCACCTGAGTGCAGTGATAGCCTCCCCATAAAAAGGCTATGGTCGGGGTGTGCAAGGCACTAGCACTGGAGTGCAGTGATAACCTCCCCATAAAAAGGTTACGGCTGGGGTGTGCGAAGCACTGGCACTAAAATTGGTAGTGAGAGCTTCCCCACAAACGGGGCACAGCAATCACCTGAGTGCAGTGATAGCTACCCCACAAAAAGGCTACGGCCGGGGTGTGTGAGGCACTGGCACTGGAGACTGTAGTGGTAGCCTCCCCACAAAAGGGCTACGGCCGGGGTGTGCGGATCACAGCGGATACCTCCTCTGCATTGTTTTGGAGTACAGCGGAATCGCTCCACCGCATATTAAAATAAACTTAAGCAAATAATGGAATGTACTTGTTTTGTTTTATCTATTATACTACTTAGTGTTGTAATCACTAACGCGGAATTGCCTCCGCAGGTGTGCAGATACGAGATTAGGTGATTGACAACCAGAGCATGGAGCAAAATAAATATGAGGACTCCTTTCTTTTTACTATTTGAGAAATAAGTGTGGGTACTGGGAAACGGTCCAAGACTGTGGGATCTTTATATATGTGTTTGTTTAAAAAAATGTTAGACATATTTGCTTATATTTTGAGTAACACCTTGCCAGCTAGGCCTACAATATTGTGACAAATGGCGGGTCGTTACAGAATTGTTCACAAAATCTTTTGAGGGTAGTGGGCTTATGGGCTTGTGGAATGCCTGTTTATAAGCCACTTATTTATTAATGCAAAATAGCTCTAACACAACAAACCCAAAAAGTATTGCCTTATCCATAACATGCCAATTTAAGCTCAGAACACAAAAGGTGTAAATGTGGGGTAGTAAATGTGTAATTAAGCAGTCCTATATTTTGCCTAGTTATGGAGTTTACAGCTATGCATTTCAGAGCTAAATTAGTGTTTCTTAAAGAAAAAGCTAGCACTTGGTAGGATGATGAAGTATCCCCAGAGGATATATATAGGCTTTTTCCTTGCATATGCCAGAGGATCTTTGCTCCTACTTCCTGCAAACTCTGCTCCACAATAAAAAAAATTAACTTGTCAAGATCAGACAGATGAACATGAAAAATGATGGGTCAAGTGCATCAACTAAATTGCCGCAACACAAAAGACAAAAATTTCTTGTTCTGAATTCCTAAAACCCCTGAGATCCGACATATGAACATTGGACTACCACAATCAAATGTGGCACTCCTAAAACCCTGAAACAGTTCGACATGCAATAAATAACACCAAACTAAACAATTTCTTGATTCCATCAACACCTTTGATAATTTCCCTTATTATTTCCAAAGATAAGAATCTTAAGAATAAGGAGAATACCATCTTGAAGATTGTACAATTATGTTGTTTTAGCAGTTGGATCATTTCGTCTGATGTTGTCATAGCATAAATTTCCATTGGGAAATTGGAAAGATTAAACGCTTGGTACTGTGTCCCCCGTAGTTAATCTTGCAAGCTCTGTATGATAGAAAAAGGGAGAAAATAAATAATCAACAATCATATTTAGCTAATAAGCAAAGTAAAAAATAATACCAGTTTCTAATATGTTTAGGTCGTTTGGATCTCCTGTGATTCAAATGGAACTACTCCATGTCGAATCCAATCTTCAGCACATATTAGAGCCTCCACCATGTTAGGAGTTAAAGAACACCTATAAGGATCTAACAAACGTCCTCTAATACTAAAAACAAACTCTGAAGATACTGTCGTGACTGGTACAACAGTATGTCACGTGCCATGTGGGATAGAATAGGAAATCAATGACTATTTATCTTCCACCATAGTAATATGTTGAAATGTTCTACCCCATCTTCAAGATCTTCATCTAGATATTTTTCCAATTCATGTTTGCTACTGCTACTTCCTATTCGAAATTTATGCTTCTTATATAATGATTCCAGTATGTGATCATCCTCTTCAGCCGTTGGACTTTTGACAACTTGTTGCAAAGTACTTGAAGGTTGAAGTATCCCCTTGTACTCTTCATAAAGATGAACAAGAATATTCTTGGTTGATCCAACTAATTTATCACCCAAAGGAACCTCATACATTTCTTTGAGACAAAACCAAAGGTAATTAAACTTGTAGCGTCTATCAAATACAATAGCTATAAACATTAATAAGTTCTGCTTGTTCACATCACCCCAATATTTTGCAAACTTATTCATCATTCTCGTTGCCATGGCACATAAGGAGACATCATGACTTACTTTCCATTTCTTCAAAATCATATAAACCTGATTTACTTGATTGACGAATATATTGGATGTCGCATACGATGTGCCTGATATCCTAACAGTAAGATCATAAAAACATTTTAAAAACTTCACCATATGTTTGCAATTGTCCCAATCATCCCTTGTAGGCACACCACTAGCCCTCAACTCAGTCAAGTCACTTGCAAAACTGTCAACCTGGTTTGTATATCTCTCAAATGCTCTTTCAAAAGGTTGAGCAATATCTAACATTAAATAAGTGGAATTCCATTTCGTACTCAGATCCAAACACAAAATTCTTTTAGTTTCAATCTTCTCAAATTTTGCACACTCCTCAAATTTCTTGTAACAAGCTGAAGATGCCTCACATACTTAATTGCTTCACGAACACAAAACCATCTTTAACTATTAAAGTGTGATATGTTCACCACACCTCATATAAAATAATTCTCCCTTTACAAAAAGAGGACTCTTGTTGCCTAACTTCTTTTCAAATATATCACAACATTGTCATTAGAGGTAGCATTGTCCACTTTTAAAATAAATACTTTCTCAATATCTCAGTCTCGTAAACATCTTTCAACTTCTTCCCACAAGCCTCTCTTTTATGACTGGGAATTGGACAAAAGTTCAATATCTTTTTATTTAACTTCCAATTACGATCAATAAAATGAGCAGTGAGGCACATATAGTTTAGATTTTGGTTTGATGTCCATGTATTCGTAGTGATGGAGATTCTTTAACCTGTTACTTTGAAATAAGTTTTCATTTCCCCTAACACATCAACACAACTACCAAGGCAATCTCCTACTACTGTAAACTTAGAAGGAATGGCAAATCCAAGACACATGGTATGCATGAAACTTTCTAATAGAAGAATGATCTACTTTACAAATTACCACATTTCCTTCATTACCTCCACTTCCTGAATGAGGATCTACTTGGGCTGAATCAGATGGCTTCTTCGGGCAAGAAGATAAGTGACTTATAAATGAAGAAGTGCCATTTCTAGAACTATAAACATACTCTTTAGAACAGTAATTGCATCTACTTCTGTCACTTCTACCAATTTGATCTTGAATATTTGTTAAATGTCTTTGAACTTTTGATCTTGGCTTCATAAACCTCGTCTTTGTTGGTGCAACTTCTTGTTGAAAATTTGTTGTTGAAGCAACTTGGTCATGCTCCATTGGATCATCTTGGGTATGATAATCTAATTCGTTTGACATCTAACAAAAGAACTTAAACCTATATCAATCAATTTTAAACATTAAGCAACATTAAAATTTACAAGATAAATAATTTGATAATAAATGTTTATACAAGATAATAAAATAGGTTTCGATGTTCTTGCATTTAGCTAATAAGGCATATATCAAAACAATCAAGTAGGAAATTGAAAAAACCTAAATAGCCACCAAATGAGAGCTACAATTATCATGGATTGCACAACTTATGAATACATAGAACCAACCCAAAAGAAAACGATATAAAAAATATTTTTTAATATTAGCAGCATTTCCACCACAAGAATTAGCAGCATTTCCACCACAAGAAAATGATATAAAAAACAAGCAAAATTCACCCACAAGAACATTTTTTTTCTAATAGCTAATGTTATGAGTGGAATGAATTTGCAGTGTTTGCGCAACAACACTACAAGAAAAATTCACCGACAAAAACATTCTTTTTCTAACAGAGGATGCCATCAATCACACAAATTAGCTTGAACTCTAATAACAACAACAACTAAACCAAATCAAAACGAGTAACATCCACAAACACCACCCCTCAAAATCAAAACTGGATCCAACAACCTAAACACCTAAACCAAGATCCACTCAACCCCTAACCCATCTCTGCACCAAGATCTACTCAACCGCAACCAACAAACAGTGGATCATCAGAACAATCCAAAACCAATCAAAACCCTGACAATTCCTGATGTTGGGCAACTGAAAGATGAGATCTTTATAGATCCAGGGTGGTGATGGGGTTGGTGGGGTGGGAGGGCTTGACGATGTTCACAGGGCGGCAAACTGTCCTGCCGGAGTGGTCCTAGCTGCTGTAGGATGGCCAACGGGAAGGTGGAGGAGGGGAAGGAGGTGGGAGTATTTGGATTTCAGGTATTTGGTTCAGGAACGGATTCCAAACCAAACAAACCATAACCAAATAAGAATATTTCGGTTGAACTGAAATAAAACTGAAAACCAAATTAGACCCGAACCGAATTGCCAAATAGAGTTTGGTTCGGTTGGTTGGGTCGGATAACCGAGCCATGCTTAGGCCTAGCAGCAAGCACCACCAGCTCAAGATTAGAGGGACCAGAATTAGTTGGTGATAGCACCAGTACCTCCTACCCAGCACAACAGTAGAAAGTAAGGATGTATGCAACCACAGTGGCAGAGGTGCTTGAGGACACGATAGTCGTGATTGGTATGTTTTCAGTAGGCTTTGTGCCACAATGAGTCTTATTCGATTTTGGTTGCACACATTCCTTTATTTCATACACATACACAAGTAGAATTCGATGTAAGATAGAAGAATTAGGACATTCACTGTTGTTGTCCACTCCTGCCGGTAGTGTTATAGCTACAGGGGAGTGTGTGCATAATATCTCTATTGAGATTCAATAGCAACAACTTATAGATGATTTGATATTTTTTAAGCTTCAAGAATTTGATGTGATATTTGGAATGAATTGGATGTCCAAGCAAAGAGCCATGATAGATTGTTGAAGAAAGATGATGACTTTTAGCCACGGAAGGTGCCCTTCTTCTTCCATGGTCAGGGTAGAGATAGTGAACAAGGATGGATATCCTATAAGAATGTAGTGAGACAGCTACACCGAGGTAGTGAACTAATAATGACAACATTTGTACTAGCTGAGTAGAGTGGGTTAGGGGATAGATTGAACATTGAGTAGATTCTAGTGGTCTAAGAATTTGTTGATGTATTTCCATATGGGATTACTGGATTGCCGGTAGATATAGAAGTAGATCTTTCCATTGAGTTGATGCTAGGCACAACACTGACCTTTAGAGCTCTGTATAGATTGGTAGCTCTTGAACTCAAGGAATAGTTATAAACATTGTTGGATCAATGGTTCATCAGACTGAGTGTCTCTCCATGGGGTGCACCAGTGCTATTTGTGAGGAAGAAGGATGGAAGCATGTATTTATGCATCGTTTAGATGATACTAAACCATAAACTATTAAGAACAAATACGCTCTTCCTCGCATTGATGATCTATTCAGCTTGTTGAGCTTAGCAGTCATCTTCTCAAAGATCGATTTGAGGTCAAGATAGTACTGGTTGAAGATTAGAGCAAAAGACATCCCGAGTACTACATTCAGGACTAGATATGGCCACTACAAGTTTTTGGTCATGCCTTTTGGCTTGACCAATACTCCAACAGCATTTATGGACTTGATGAACAGAGTTGTGTTTAGTCCATATTTGGATCAGTTTGTCATTATTTTTGTAGATGACATACTTGTATACTCTTCATCCAGGGAAGAGCATGAGCAACATAAGAAGATTGTGTTTGTAACACCCAAATTCGGTTTACCCGTGATCCAAACTGGAAGTACTACCAGTGATCGAACCGTTCACTAATCTACATAATTCGGCCTTACTGGCTACTGTTGATCCAAGTCGGCTTGACTTGACAGTCATAGGCCTTGGCTTGACAAAGTCCCATTCTAACTCGTTAGATGTCTTGGCATTTTAAAACTATCACATGCTTGGGAAAATTAATTCTCCTAAAGCTCTCTACATCCTCCATATCACTTCTGGCCTTGAGCACAAAGGCTGAATAATCTCAAACAAATGCCTTCAGTACCCTTTGAATCCAGAAGTATAGACATGTGCTGCATTGTAGTACCCATAATCCTCCACACTTCTTCGGGTTTGAGGAAGTCAAAATGTGGAGTTGTCAGGATCCCTTTGGAATGGAATGACCCACTCACCAATCTAGAGTCTGCTTTGACTAGCAAGTGCAATTGCTCACAGTGTGCTTGAGTTGACTTTCCCTTGTCTCACATCTCACTGGAAAATCGAGAAAACTATATAGACATAGGTCTGGGTAGGGATTATAATATAGTAGGCCAGAAGGCTTCATGATCTGGATCTGAGTTTTCAAACAAGCACGAGGGATCTCATCCTTGATGGTTATTAATCTAGAAATTCGTTACGACTAAATGACCCGTGTAGACTGGGATACGATAAATTACCACTTGACTTGTCCGCTTACCTATTGAATCAAATGACAATAGAGTGAGAATGTCAGAATAAAAGCAAGTACTAAGCAGACTTAATAGAAGCTCTAATCGTGTCCACATGCCTAGGCGGCGAGCCCCTACTCCGCACCTACTCATCAAATGTAAATCCCCAAAAAATAACTAGGTTTTGAGGGTTTTCCAAATCTTACAATGAATCTTAAATATTATTTAATTAAATTAATTCTTGGGAATCAATACTTTAAATTATCATTATTAACTTTAGAGCATATTAGTACGATGGTATTTATGGATTGTTTTAAATAAGTTTTATTTAATATATTTTATTTTTCCCTTTTGGTTGAATAAGGTTCAACCACAGGTTGAACCCGTTGGCCTTGGGTTGGTAGCAACTAGGGTCACCTGGGTAAGCTGACATGGTGTGTGAGGGTAGAGTTTTGGTCAAGAGTTGAAGATAAGTGGAAGACTTTATTTCCCCATGTTGTGGGGTGTGAAAGATTTTTAGGATTGGGAGTTGTGACTGTGATTTGATATCCAAAACGCTTTTATCTTCCAATATGGTAGGCTTTTTTGTGTTAGGTTTCCATAACACATTTGCATTTTCTTCCTATATGGTAGGCTTTTTTTTTGTTAGGTTTCCATCACTCATTTGTATTGAAAAAAACTCAATAGTAAGTTTTTGACTTTTCATTATTACACTAATGGTTGGTGTTTTATATACTTATGTGTGATTATGTTATTTTCTATAAAAGTTTAGTGTAGTGACTTCTAAAATTCCACACGTATTCTTCTATATATAGGAGAATTCTGTTGATGTTAAATAAAACATTGTCTTGATAGATTTTGAACACATTTGGCTCACAAAGGGAGAGCTTTAGATATGTTTGTAAAGACTGTGAAAAAAAAATTTTATTCGACTCGGTTTGGGAAGGATCAAACATTGGAGAAATTATTATTATTATTATATTATTGTTATATTATATTCTTTACCCGGTTAAATAAAATGCTGGTGTTGGGGTGTTTTCCATACCCTAGCCACCATTTTCATTTTATATTTTGTGAGGGGCGTCATCCTCACCTTAGCCGCCTTCATTCTCTCATTTTCTTCTCCTCTTCCTTACCAGAGCCGGCTTTCTCCTTGCTTGGGTATTCTTCCTATCTCCCTATTCTTAATTTTCATGCATGCATATTTTGAAAAGATAAAAAGCTTTGATAATCATGTGAATTAAAGTTTTAAATCACCAAGAAAAGAACTAAACTAAATTGTATAAGACTAGAACCTTGGCATGGCCGATGAGTTCTCATGTTTGGCAAGATGGGAAATCACAGGCAAAGCTTCACCAGGGATCCATTGCAGCGGATGATTGCAAGCCAAGGAAAAACCATAGTCCTACCGTCGGCACAGTCCCTCGTGGGCGACCTCCTCGCTGGGAAACAGGGTGGCGATCGTTCTAATTTATGGCTGATCTCGCCTGGTCGGACGCTGGTCTTGAGGTAGCGGAGTTCAGGTGAATAAATGTTGTAGCAAGGTGCAAGAGATCAATTAGTGGCTGAAGTTAGCACCTTTGATGTTTGTATCCGTGGATGCTGGCTTGTGGGTAACAAATAACAAAACAAAACAGAGGTGACAGTGGATGCCAGACTGGGCTAGCAAATAGCAAAACAAAACAGAGGTGTCGGTGATGGGTGAAGAAATCCGGCCATCCTGGGTGGCGATGGGTTCCGATCTGGCCGGGGAAGGTCGCTAGAGGGTCGAAGGTGTCGAGGTGACCACCCAATTAGGGCAGCAATGCTCGCCAGTAGTGGAATCGACGACGCGAACGCGTCGCTAGGCTTGGCGATGCCGGCATTGGGGCGGCTAGAAGGCGACAATCGACGGTGGCCGAAGATGATCGCCGGCGGCGGCGACAACGTGAATGGAGGGCGACTGGAGTTGGGAGCAGAGAATGGCATCGGGGAAGAAGAAGAAGAAGATGGCAAACTTGTAAATAAGGGTTGACTCGACATCGACTCAAGTTAAAAAATAATACTAACTCGTAATAAATCTTTAAAAATAATTATTCTAATGGGTCATGGGTTAAAGCTACTAAACTAATAAATTATTGTACGAAATCACCATAAGTAATACATTATTCTAATGGGTCATGGGTAATGATAAATGATCGTTAATTAATCAGCGTACTACAAGCGATTAATTTAAATCGGATGGTTATAAGTAATTAATAAAATAAAGATTTCACCTTTACCATATTAAATGTAATAGGTAAATTAAGTAATTATTTTAATAACGAGTCAGTAAGTTAGAAAATAGGTTATTAAAGTATAATTGCATAAAAATCACAAGCATTGTACCTAAATAGTATAAAGAAAATAAATAAGGTTCGAACATTTATTGAGCTGAATAATTTAAAATAACTGTATTAGTAATATCTTTGAATTAGGATATTACACATCATTTTAAATAATTTAATCAAATTACTTAATTAATTAAATTGCTACTAATAATGATAGTAATTAAAGATTAAAATTGTAAACTAAATCATCAAGATTGGGGTTAAGTAATTATCATCTAAAAGGAAAGGTACAAATAATAGTAATTAAATACTTGAATACTTGTTGATATGTTAATAATTAATTTATCATTATTAAAGTGTGAATTATGATTTAGATAATTAATTTAAAATGTAAAGTAGGACATAAATGATTATGTCACATGAAGAATTTAATATTTAAGATATTTGAATGTTACAGGCTTTATGTTGTCGAATTTTAATAATGATATATATTAGTCATTTAGTTGCATAGATTTCTACTCGAATAAAATTATACTTATGTATAATTTTATGTTCTTGTTTAGATTAGGATTGTTGGTCACAGTTGAGGGTTCACTTATGAACTATCCAAGTACCTATAATTATTTGAAATGTTGTATTTTCCCTTTTTAGCAACCCTAGCTGGCCTGAGCCCAAATTCGTCCACCATGCATCGAGTGCAACCGGGGTCAAGGAATTGACTCAGTCCGACACGGAGCCGCACCCTTTAAAATTACTATGTGGGAGTCTTTGTTGACTTGAGTTCATAACCGACCACCATGCACCGAGCACAACCGGGGTTGACTCAATTTGACGCAGGGCAGTACCCCCTAAAAGATTGAATACCTGCCCCTAGGCCGAAAGGGGGGACATGGTGTAGTGGCGCAAGACAGCTCATTATGCACTTGTAATACTGAGAGGGTGAGTCAATAACAAATATTGGTAACTACAGGCCATGGGCCACGTAGCGTGTGTACGCATGCATGGGATGGTAGTTGGATGGGGTGGCCACCCCTCCCAACATATTAAGAGCTCGGCATAGGCTCATAACAACTAAAAGTCTCTTGAAACAATAATAGGGATTTTATTAACTTGTTTCATTTAATTATGCGGCTTAGTGGTTTTATTATTAACGTGGAATTGCCTCCACAGGTGAACAACTTTGGACTGAAGAATAAAAGTGTGGTTGGTGTTTCTTTTACCGACCTAGGTATGGTGAATCGTTAATAAATTGGACTTCCTTTTATTTTTCTTGTATTATAAATGTGGCTATGGGAAACGGTCCGAGACTGTGGGACTTTGAGTTAGCTTATTTTATGCATTGTCACATGCTATCAGAACATGTGTTATTTTTATGATTTATAAATTCTAGACTTATTGACGTATTAGAATTCATGTTCTTGATTCATGTTCATGAAGTTATGTTTACATCAATTATATTTTTAAGTAACACTCAGGCTGGTTCTGGCAGGTCATTACAATGTTAATCAAGTAGCTTGAGGGAGAATATTTTCTTTGGGTTGATTCTGCTAGAGCATCTATTTTCCAATAGTTTTCCCCCTCTACTATCATCTCTTCCTTATTTAGAGCCTTTCCATCTTCTCTCGCATATAGGTACACCTCTCCTCTTCTTCTCGCATGTATCTATAGTGTTTGGACTTTTTTTTGTTTTGAGTTTGATTAATGAGTGATTAAATACTAATTAATTCATAATGAATTCAAATCGAGTTAAATTAAATCAAGTGATGATATTAGTAATCATTGATCATATATTTATTATCTTATGTTTATGGATGAAAGCAAGCTTTATATTATATATAGATAACTAAATTATTTTTGTTATTATTATTGATAGTGTTGCTGATTTATGTATATGGTTGTCTTCTAAATTATTGTGTTTTTATTTGGGATATGTATATTAATTATATTAGATAATGTTAATAAATATTAGAGCTAATTATGATCTATATGTGTTTGTTAATGGTTATAGTTAATTAATTAATGAATGGAATTGTAATTTATTAATTAACTGGTTATAATTAATTAATGTAATATGGATGACGTCTTTTATCTTATTAAGTTAATATGCGTATGTGATATGGGTTATTAATTATTAATCAAATCAAAATTACAATTAATAACTGTTGGGTTAGTTAAGATATTATAAATTCATGTGTATGAGTGTATTATAACTGTTCCATGAGTATTTTACAAGTAAAAATGAGATTATTATTAAAATATCATCCAGTGTTTACAATCATATATATTTATGATGTCACTAATAAAATATAAAGTTAAGAACCTTATGTGGTTGTGTTGGTAAATTAAGGCATGGATTATTAGAATAAAGTAGTATAATAATTGCAAGCGTTGAATCATAATAACATGCTTAGAATAAGTAAAGATCAAACCTTTACCAAGTTAAGTAATTTAAAATTATCTTACGAGTGATATCCTTTAAATTTTAATACAAGCAATATCAAATAATTGGAAACGACGATCTAAGTAATCTTTGGATACTTAATTAGAGTTAGTGAAAATCTATATCAACTTAGTTGTACATCTAATACCTATTGGGGTAAGATCTTATTTATAAGTGAGAATGAACTATAGATCTTTAACACTTGGTTAACCACTTTAGAAGAGATGACTTAGCCCATTATATTTTATTTTGGACTGGGTCATTATAAATGGTATCAAAGCTTCCTAATTCCGTGTTAGATTGTGGGCTGGACTAGGGATGTTGGTTAGGTTGTTGGCCACAGGCCAAAGAAGGTAATGGGATGGGGCTAGCAATGGGCAAAGTGCAGGAATTTTAGGGATGAAATTTCTTAAGGTGGGTGGATTGTGAGCTCCCTCAACTTAGTCCCACATCTAATAGTTACTAGAGTAAGATTCTGTTTATAAGTGAGAATTGACTATAGATCTTAAAAACTTGGTTAACCACTTTTGAAGAGATGACATAGCCCATCATCTTGCATTTTGGACTGAGTTGTTACATCAAATCTAAAAGCTAACACCCACTATCTAAATGATGCATTCACACATCCTAACATACTCATATCAAGCATTCACATCAATTCACATCATGATTTCCTAATTTATATTGCAGTTAATTAACAATTCATACTTAATTTACTTAATCTATTCATTAGCATTTAGTTTATATCATTCAAATAACTTAAATTCGTTCTTATTTACAATCAACACATTTCATCACATCAATCAGTCAAGTCCTAACATGCTATGCTAATAAGTATCAAGTCCTAACATGCTATGGTTTGTCGCATGGTTCGGAACTCAAATTTGGCATCCAGCAGCATCCGATATTTGATCGGGTTATGCTAGAGGAATTTGATAAAAATCAAGCAAGTTCTAGCGAATTCTAGAAAATATGATTTTTTGGAGGTTTTTGGAGATTTTGTGGTGACTTTTCCAAAGAGGTGGTTGGGCCTAAGGGACGGCACCGGCTCAGCAAGCTTGACATGACAGTGGTAAAGGCGAGGGCAACGGTGGTGGAAATGGTAGCCGGAGGCGATCGTGGGAAGGCCAGGTCGGTCGGCTTGCCCGATCAGCCCTTGGTAGGTCTCGGATGCAGAGCACTGTTCGATTAATTTCAATAACGTGGAAGTATACATAGTTGAAACAAGTAATCTAATAATAAATTTAAGTATTGTCCCACAGAGAGATGAATTTCCTTATGTTAATAGACGAAAATTGAACCGAAAGTAAAACAACAACAAGAAAAAGATTTTTAGTTTAAGATAAAATTCGTTCTAGAGTCAAATTTCCGTTAACATGAAATTAATCTTCATCACATCTTACTCTTATCTTCTATTCCCTCGGATTGTCGATCTAGGATAACTATATGACATGGTGGCTCCTGCTCCTTCATGCTTCTATTATTTTGCTTCAATTTCTACCTCCTGGTGATAATTGATTAATCAACAAAACAATGCATTAAGATTTGCCTTACAATCGGATACAGTGTTGTGTATCTTCTGACCACAATGACAAACAAGTTAAAAGACTCGTCGTATGATAAATTATCAATGACTAATCTAATTAATTTCTCCTAAATCTAATTAAACCTCATGATCTAAGAAATAGACAATCAATCTATTCTTAGCATTAAGAACATGATAATTCAAAGAATCTAATTGAATAAAAGAGTAAGAGGTTGAAATGAATTCAATTAAACCATGTTAAGTTCCATTCTTCTCTATAAAGAAATAAAAGCTACTCCATAATAAAAACAGAAAACAATATAAAGAAGAAACTAGTTTTCATTATAAAAGGAAAAAATTACAAAAACTAGAAATATTTCTTGCACTAAACTCCTAAGCCAAGAGTTGAGATATCTCAAACAACAAATGACCATCCCTTTATATAGAAGATGGGACACCAATGAGATATAAGAATTCGAGGAAGGATTCCACAACTCAATGTGGATTAATTGATTATAATGGTCGATGAAGTTTCCAACTCCCCGACAACGGTGCCACAGCTATGTATAGCCATCCTCATTGAGCTGTGTCAACACCATAAATTTTGGCCATCAATGGGGGGTCCAATGCTCTGACCAAAAAATACTAAACTTAATTTATTTCATCTTTCTCTGTATTAAAACTCAAAAATTAAGCATATCTCATAAAATATTAATTAACTAGAATATAACGTGAAATATCACCTGCTTAATAATGTTTATACCCGAGAAGTACAAAATCATATTAAAAACATGGGTAAATATTGTATACTTTAAACACTTAACAAGCACGGGGAGGGGGAATGGTGTGTTGGTCAAATGGGAAGGCAACAGTGGCATGGCGGTGAAGCCGAAGGCGAAATGGTGTCGGGAGTGCATAGCAAACGCACAACTCCCTTGCATTGTGGAGGCCGGGCTGTGGCCCAGAAGATTAGGGGAGGGTGGGGGGACTACTCAATGAACTCCGACGTAGCTTAGCGGCATTGATCGGCGGCAATGCGGCAGCCAAAGGTGGCGTTGGTGGTCGTACGACAGCCAAAGGGGGCATTGGCGGCAGTGTCAAGGTGGCGATCGGGGAGAGAAGGGAAGGCGTCAGGGTGAAGGGTTTGGATGGCAATCTCATAAATAAAAGTTGACTCGACTCTGACTCTGACTTCAATCAAAATAATAACTAACTCATAATAAATTAAAAAAAACTAAAATAAAATGGAAAAATACCATAAAATATAATAAACTAAATAACATCAAAATGACATGTTCTATAACTAGTAACCCACCCAAACTGCTATATAACACATCCTAATGCATTATTTGACCTAAAAATAATTCTATGATCAAATACGTAAAAAAACCGCTTAGTGTCATATATTTTGATAACTAATTTCTCATTATTTTTTAATGTTATCATTATATACTTGAGTACACTTGACCCTCATCACACATAAAGCGTGGCCGGCCTCGAATTAACATGCTTGCCATAAAAATTACTCGACTAGAACAGACGGCTAAACTGACTGGTTTATTAATATAAAACTCTGACTCGAGTCACGGGTTTTACAGTGTTGCAGACATTCAGAGAGCACAGGCTTTATGAAAAGTTTTTGAAGTGCAGTTTTTGGCTTCTAGAGGTGAATTTTCTCGACCATATCATCTGAGCAGCAAGTATCTCGATGGATTCAACCAAGATAGAAGTAATAGTATGGTGGGAACAGCTGAAGACATCTACAGTAGATTGGAGTTTCCTAAGTTTAGCTAGACACTACAGACGATTCATACAAAGTTTCTCTTCTATAGCAGCTCATCTTACATGGCTTACTAGGAAGGAGGTACAATTTATATGGACAGAGAAGTATGAGAAGAGTTTCAGGATGCTGAAGGAGAGGTTGACTTTGGCATTTGTCCTCACATTGCTTGAAGGATATGAAGATTTTGTGGTTTACACAGATGCCTCAAGAGCTTGTCTAGGTTATGGTTTGATGCAAAAGGATAAGGTTATAGCCTATGCATCTCGTCAGCTCAAGGTGCATCAGCGAAACTATCCTACACATGACCTAGAGCTCGCATCAATCATATTCACACTCAAAATATGAAGGCATTATTTTTATGGAATATCCTATAGACTCTTTACTGATCACTTGAGTCTGAAATACATCTTCATGTAGAAGGATTTGAACACTAGACTTAGAAGATGGTTAGAGCTATTATCAAATTATGAGATTGACATAGCATACCACGAGGGCAAAGCAAATGTGGTAGTAGGTGCTCTCAGCAGGAAGTCACTTTGAGGCTCAGCATGATTGGAGCAATGTCAATGACTCAGCATGCTACGGGCTAGAGATAGTTAGTCGGAATGATGGCAAGACTGACCATTCAACCGAGTGTGCTTGAACAAATAAGGGTTGCACAGGAGGCTGATAAACAATTGAGTTAGTGGTTGGAATTGGGAATACACAAGGAATTGGCCAGAGATGGAAATCGACTAGTTAGACTGAGAGGTTGACTATTCGTGTCAGACGTTCCAAAGTATCCCGGACATCACAATATGATCCTTCACGAAGTTCACACATCGAGATGCACAGTGCATCTAAGTGGAGTGAAGATGTACACAATGTCCAACAAACTTATTGGTGGCCAGGAATGAAGAGAGAGGTATATGACAAAGTCGCCAGATGTTTAGTGTGTAAGAAAGTGCTAAACACGTATGTCCAGGTGGAACACTATAGCCATTGGAAACCCAGAGTGGAAGTGGGAGAGCATAGCATATGACTTTATATTCAGTTTACCGAGGACCCACCAACACAAGGATTCTATACGTGTCATTGTAGATCGAGTCACAAAGTGTGCAGACTTTATACAAATCAAGATAGAATACCCATTGACCACTTTGGCTATGCTATAGAGAGATAAGATAGTACGATTACATTGAGTGCCACCGGGAGATCATATCAGATGGGGATCCAAGGTTCACATCCCGATTTTGGAAGGCCTTTCTAAGTGCAGACTAAGATTTGCTCCAAGCATGCATTCTAGACTTCGGAGGAAGTTGGGAGGAGCATCTACCTCTAATAGATGTCTCATACAAAACAATTATTAGGCCACAATCGGAGTGGCACCATTCGAGGCACTTTATGGCAGACCATATCGATCCCTCACCGTTGTCGCATCGAGCTCGTTGAGCCAGACTCGACCCACAGCCCCGACCACCTCGCTTCATAAATTACAATAAAATTGCCAAAAAATCTCCAAAAAGTAGTTGAAAATTGTCAAAAATCGCTAGAGAACCATATTTGCTAGAATTCACTAGAAATTACCGGATTTCATCAATTTCCACCCGCCAAACCCGATTGAACTTCAGTCATTGCCGAGTGCCAAATTTGAGTCCTGAAACTCTAATTGTCGCCAATTGTTGACAACACGAGGTACAATTACCTTTGACCTAATTAATTAAAATTGATAATTATTAGCACAACATGCTATGATTTGATTGAGTGGCGTGATTAATTACTTTGATTGTAAATCAAAGTGAATTTTCATGATTTGAATGATATGAAATGAATGTTAATGACCTAATGAGGTAAATTAAGTATAAGTTTCTAATTAGTTACAATGTAATTTAGATAACCCAAATTGATGTAAATGGGGCTGATGAGTATGTTCTTTAGGATGTGTGAATGCATTATTCAGATAGTGGGCTTTAGTTTTTATATTTGATGTGTATGTACGAAGTACGAGTTTGCTACCTATGCACGTGGACATGAATGGAGCTTCTACCATGTCCATTTTGGACTAACTTCTAGTTTGATCTCTCATTCTATTGTGATTTGATTTAACAAATAATTAGACGTGTCGAGTGTTGGATTTATTGTATCCCACTCTACAAGGGCCATTTAGTTGTACAAAGATTAATAACCCTCGATGATGTGATCCCTCGAGTTTGCTTTATAAAACATAGATCCAGATCATGATGCCATAAGGCCTATTATATTATGATCTCTACCCAAACCTATTTATATATAGTTTTTCTTAGTTTTCTAGTGAGATGTGAGATAAGGGGAAAGTTGATTAGCATGGACCATGAACGGTTGCACGTTCCAGTCAAAGTGGGGTTTGGATTGGTGAGTAGAAGATCTTGACAACTCCACATTTTGAGCTCCTCAAACCTAAAAATGTGTGGAGGATTATAAATACTACAATGTAGCGCACGTCTAGACTTGTGGATTCAAAGGATATTGAAGGTGCCTGCCTGAGAATACTTAGCCTCTATGCTCAGGGCCACGATGTAGAGTGATTTAGTAGAATGGATTTCCTAGGCGTAGGTTAGTTGAAAAATGCTGAGGCATTTGACGAGTCAGAATGGAACGCTGTTCAAGCTGAGGATTACAACTCCTGATTAGTGCCCTTATGAGTGATTCTAATAAAGAAATATATGCTTGATTCCATTTAACTTGACAGTCAGCTCTCATGTGCTAGTTTCATTATGTAGTTATTTCTAGACTAGTAACACTCGTTAGTGACTTTGTTGTATTATATATATGGGTGAGAACCTGAATGACTCAGTGTTGTTGGGATCACATAAAAGCAGCGATGCAATACACACATGTACCTGCCGATATGGAATGAAAATTGTGGTGAATTATGGTAAAAAATACTATATTGTTTGATTGCGGGAAATGTTGTCTAAAAACTCATGAAATGTAAAGACCATGAGAAAAAAAATTTTTTTGAAGCGGATGTGGTCCGGAAAGGACCGAACATGTTATATTCTTTACCTAGTTAATTCTACCCGGTCAATTATTATATTTTATTATTCACCCATTTATTTACCTAGTTACCCGGTTAAGTGAAGTACGGGTGAATCGATATGATTGGTCATCACGATTATTATGATCATTAGTCGACCGGTCATGGTTTGACCTAAGGCCAAACCCCCGATCTTGGGTGGGTGACGACTTGGTGAGTGGGAGGAAAAGGGAGAACGAACTTTAGCCAAGTGATACCTGTTCATGAATGGGCGGTAGGGTAGGTTGTAAGAATTTAATTGAGCGACTTGTTGAGTTGTATGTATATAGTTGTGAAGATTGTTGGAAATCCTTTTCCCTAGCCGTCCACTCCTTGTCTCCTCTCCGTCCCAGGCACCCTCCTCATTGCTGTGTATCTCGTCCTTTTCTTATTTCTTTTACATTAGGACTCTTGCATGCATGGTTTTGATGGTAAGAATGTAGGGTTGATGACGTTCTTCACATTTTCTTGTTTTCCCACATTTTTTTTGTTTGGGAAGAAGGTTGCATGTTGGCCTGATCGCCACCATCTCCTTCCCGTCTCCCCTAGTTTTCCTTGCTCTCGGCTTGTGTTTTGGAGTGTTTTCTGCGGTGCCTTGTCAAGTAGGCATGTGGTTCAGTCGGTGGCTTCCAAATCAGGTTCTGCATGTAGCAACGCCTGATTGTTTTTTTGGTTGGAGACGCCTGGCTGAATTGCAGGATCCCTAGCATCTTATGTGTGGGGTCTCGTCGATTCTGGTTGCATGAATTGCTGGGGTTTCTTGGGGTCGTTTGGTTGTTTTGTTGAGCGCGTGTTGATATGTCCTGGTTGCTGCCCCTCGTGTTGATGAAGGCGTCGTGAGTTGCATTGCTGGTTTGTGGTTGATCGTCCTTTCTGTATAGTATGCTTGTTGTGTCTAGGGTTGCTGGGTTCTTCTTTTGTTTGGGGAATGTCGTAGTACTTGTTATTGCTGGTCGTAGTGGTATAATTCAAGTAACTTAGGGATTTGGATGATTAATAATTGCTAAGTTATATATGTAATGCACATAGTTATTGGCGTAAATAAAAAATTGGGTAATCCATGAGTAATATAATCACTGTAGTAATTAATTGGTGATAAGTAATTCGTGTACTACAAATTATTAAGTTGGATGGTTATAAGTAATTAATAAAAATAAAGATTTTACCTTTACCATATTAAATTTAATATTAGGTAAACAAAATGATTATTTTAATAATGAGTCAGTAATATAGAAAATGGGTTATTAAACTAAAGTCGGGTATAAATCACTTGTGTCGAACCTAGATAACATAATGAAAATAAATAAAATTCGAAACTTAATAGAGTCAAATAAATTAAAATAATTGTATTAATAATATTTATGAATTAAAATAACACAAATTATTTTAAATAATTTGATTGAATAACTTAATTAATTAAATTGCTGTAAATAATAGTAGCGATTAAAAATTATAACCGTCAATTAAATCATCAAGATCGGGGTTAAGTAATTATCACCGCAAAGGAAACTTAAATACTTGTTATTAGTAATAATTATTTTATCAACTGTTAGGTATTAATTATGATTTAGATAATTAATTTAAAATGTAAAGTAGGACTTAAATGATTATATCATATGAATAATTAATTATCTCACTAGATTTGTTGAGAATTTAATATTTAATATTTTTGAATTGTTACATGATATGTTGTCAAAATTTTAATAATGATATATATATTAGACATTTAGTTGCATGCATTTCTATTCAAATAAAACTATACTTATGTATAATTTTATATTCTCGTTCAGATTAGGATCATTGGTCGCAGTTGCGAGTTCTGAAATATCCAGGTTCCGTATAATTATTTGAAATGTTATATTGTCTGTATAATCATTTGAAATGTTGTATTTTTCCTTGTTGGCAGCCCTGGTCGGCCTGAGCCCAGATTTGATCACCATGCGCTGTAACGCAATCAGAGTCAAAGAATTGACTCAGTCCAACACGGGACTGCACCTTGAAAATTACTATGTGTGTCCGTATAATTATTTAAAATGTTGTATTTTCCCAAACTGGTATAACTATATGAAATGTTATATTTTCCCAAACTGGTAGCCTTGTCGGCACTAATCTCAGAATGAGCTGGGGGACAATTTCTAATCTTAGAATGAACTGGGAGACCATGACTAATCTCAAAATGAATTGAGAGACCACCTAATCTCAGAATGAGCTGGGAGACAATTTCTAATCTCAGAATAAACTGGGAGACCATGATTAATCTCAAAATAAATTGGGAGACCACCTAATCTCAGAATGAGCTGGGAGATAATTTTGAATCTCAAAATGAACTGGGAGACCATGACTAATCTCAAAATGAATTGGGAGACCACCTAATTTCAGAATGAGCTGAGCGACAATTTCTAATCTCAGAATGAACTGGGAGACCATGACTAATCTCAAAATGAATTGGGAGACCACCTAATCTTAGAATGAGCTGGGAGACGATTTCTAATCTCAGAATGAGCTGGGAGACGACTTTTACTAATCTCAGAATGACCTGAGAGATAATTACTAAAGACTTGTGTAATAATAATAATAAAAACGAGTGAAATGATAAAAGGGATTATATTGACTTGTTTAATTTAATTATGCGGCTTATTGGTTTTATCACTAATGTGGAATTGCCTCCGCAGGTAAGCAGCATTGGACTGAGGAATAGAAGTGTGGTTGGTGGTTCTTTTACCAACCTAGGTATGGTGAATCGATAATAAAAATTGGACTTCCTATTATTCTCTTGTATTATAAATGTGGCTATGGGAAACGGTCTGATACTGTGGGACAGCTATTTTATATTTTTGAGAACATGATTTATTGTTATGATTTATATTATATGTTGCGAGAATTAATTGTTGTATTTAAATTCATGTTCTGGAATGTTACATTTACATTAACTCTATTTTTAAGTAACACTTAGTCCAGTTTGGGCGGATCGTTACACGAAATGTATTGCGTGTGGTTATTATTATTCATAGAATTTTACAGGTTGAGCAATTGGAGTCAAGACTTGACTAAGGAAGATGAAAATTTATTATGATGTGAATGTTGTAAGAAAACACCATGTTTTGGCAATGTTTTATGTTTCATTTATATGTATATGTATGGTTTATTGTTAAGAAGGTGGTCACTATTGCACTTTTAGGGGAGAGTATGTTCATTTTTTGTTAAAAATTATTTTTTCCCCCTAATTTTAATACGTTTGTTTTGTTTTGAATATGAATTGAATATCACATCATGCATCTAGAATAATATTAGAAGCTAAACATCTCATCCATGCATTGAATGCTTGCATCACCATCTTGAGATGCCGAGGGAAAGTCCGAGTTTGGCTTGACTAGATTAAGTAGATTAGCAAACAGTTTAGTCCCAGTAGGATTTCTGGTCCGGTTCGCAAGTGAATCTAATTGGGATGTTACACAATTCGTCAACCATAACCAACAAAGTATGTTCTCAAACTTCTTTATCCACATAAGCAACAAAAGCATAAGATGGACAAGAATTTCTAAAATTTTCTTATCATTTTCAGAAAATTGACAGTCGACATACCATTTGGTGAGGCATTGGAGCAAATGCCTAGCTATGCAAGGTTCATCAATCTATTTTGTCTAGAAAGAAGACATTGAAGGAGTTCGAAACAGTGGCATTGAATGATAAGTGGAGTGCAATGCTACAAAGGAAATTACTCCTAAAGTTGAAAGATCTAGGGAGATTCATCATTCTCTTCTCCATTAGATCAAAATTTTCATGCAAAGCTCTTTCTGATATATGCCCTAGCATCAACTTGATGTCATTGTCAAAATAACTCTAGTAAGGTTATGAACAAAATCCTATATTTGTTATGTGTTTTTTGTTCTGTTGATGCGATATGTCATGCTCTAAGATTGTAATCCAAGGTGAACCTAATAAAAGATGTTAATAAAATCTTTAAAACTTATGCTAGGACTCACTAAGTGGCTACTAGAAATTGGTAATTTTTTGTAACATTTAAAAATCATTAATTGGTTAGTTAATTGAGCTTTGTGGAGTGTTTAGGAATGCGGGGTGAAAGCCATGGCTTAGAATGTGCCACAGTGTATTTAACATTTAAAAATCCTCCACACCCAGACACCACTTGTTAAAATTCCATGTCCAAAATAACTCCAGCCATGTCAATACCCATAGCTTTAGTTACAAAATCCCTTACCCTAGCTATTAGGTGGTAAAATTACATGAAATTTCATCGACACCTTAGGTGTGCCCTAATATATCTCCTAAAAATTTGAGACCTATCGGCTCAATAGATCTTATGTTATTATTTTCCAAGTCCTGTAGGCCAAACCAGATCCAAAAATGACCTAGCCAATCCTTCTCTTCTCGAGTCAAGTCAAGCTCAAGTCCTTGGATTTTGGACTTGGTCATATGAAGGCATAAGCGCAAGTATACATGTAAGTATGAATCTGTTGAGATTGGTCCGGCTTTTATTGTTTGATGTTCAGTCCTGTCAGTCTTAGCTTGCTGCCCTGTAATTGATTATGAAGTTTTATGCTTTTCCGTGGGTATAAAGATACCCATTGCTAGTATTGTTTATAAGTAGTTATTTTCGAACTTGATTACAGAAGGATTTCTTATATCTATTTAGTTGAGTACACATGTTGGTGACTGGCATAGGTAGACGGATCGAAAGGCTCAATGTGGAGAATGGTATTATGTGTTGATGTGTATGACCTTGCTATCTATATTGAGTCTATGTATTTTAGGGAATTTTGGGACTGTGTTGTATTATGATGTCGATGGATGCCTTAAGAGTTATGTGGAAACACATGTTGTGATGGATGCTTGATGTGTTACATGTGATTTGTGTGCCTAGTTATTATTTTATCATTATTATTATCGTTGTGCAGGGTATTAACTTTGAGGCACTCTAATGATCGTCCACAGGTTGTATGAGCCTTAAAATCCCAAAACTTGACAAGGAGCATACCAGGTATGATATATATACTTGGATGTAGCTATGTGTATGTGATAGAGTAGTGTAGACTAGAGGAGCATACGGTTCACACCGCTTGAAGGGTACATGTAAAGACCAAGTGCTTGTATGCAATGCCCTGACATTCGTTGATGCATATGTGTCATGTGTTTAAATTCAGTTCATAGGTAGTGGAACAAGTAACCATGACCCATGTATTACGCAAGTTAGGTTTAGCATCATTATAAGAATAAGTATACCTAACTTCAAGGTTATAACTAAGTATAAGCGTTTGATCAAGCATCCACATCCTTTGAAGCTCAACTTTTTAGCTGCATTGGGGTGTTGCCTTTGTGTAATTCGAAGTGACCATCTACAGTATGTAAAGTCACCCTCTTAGTTGATATGGAGGGGCTGCCCATCATCTTAAGTTAAGAACCTTCCTATAGTTGTATGACAAGCATGGATTGTACGAAAATCTAATAAAGTGTTTGTCTTAAGCTTCTTTGAGGGTTGATATCCACTTTTGTAAAGTTTTCGGTCCCCCCTCAGACCAAAAAATAAAGTATTACACAAAGGTGCTGGAAGTGCGCCCTTGCGCTGAGTGCAGATTGCGTGGACTTAGTCGCATGCACCTTAAGGCCACAGGGACAGCCTCAAAAACTGCACCGCAGGTCCGTGGGGGCTGGGGTCGATAGAACGGGATACCACACACAACCAAAGCATCTAGGATCACAAGGGAGTCCATCTTAACTTCTAACTATAACTATACATGATTGAAGCAAAAAATTAAGGTCGGGATATGTAGCATCCAGGTAGGTGTACTGAACACCGAAAGATGCATATGATACAATACTCATATCTCAATAAGAAGGGCTAGACCAAAATAACCCGATCTAGGTCAATACCAAACCAACTATAAAAGCATTTGGTAAACGGCTCAGGTTTCACATAAATTACGTAAACACATGTGAAAATATAATTCGTGATTTAAAAAAATAATGATGTTTTGTAGAGATAAAAATTTGTTAATCTAATGATTTAAAAAAATTAATGATGTCATGTAAGAACCGTGAAAATATGTGAACGTGAAAATATGTGAAAATTTTTATTTCAAGACTTGAACCTAAGTATTATGAAATATTATTTTCAATGAATGGATATGGTTGGTTATCAAGTAGACCGGTCACGGTCAACGTAAAGCCAAACCCTAACCTTAGAGAAGACGTAAGGCCAAACTCTTGCATTAGGAAAGACGAACCCAACCTAGAGAATACTTATTCATGAATGGATGATGGGGTAAGAGAATTTTATAAAGGGACTCGTTGAACCTAGGGAATACCTATACATGAATAGATGTGAGAATTTAATTGAGGAACTCATTGAAGCATATATATATAGGAGGAGGGGGTTAGGGAGAAAAGGCAGTCCACTCCTTCTTGCCTCCTCTTCAGTGCCTTTCCATTGTGGTGTAAGTATTTCATACTTCTTCTTAGTTTCTTTTCCATTAGAACTCTAACATGCATGGTTGCAATGCATAAATTCATTAGAAATAGCTTGCTAAGTTGCTGGAACTTTTTGGTATAAATTGCAATAGGTCTTTGGGTGTTGAGATATTGTATGGTTGCAAATTAGATGGCATATATGAAATTCACGTTTGACTAGTTTCAAGAAACCCTATTTTTTTAGCCGCACTATTCAAAATCTAATAATGGACATGTCAGAATAGAACGGACAGTCCATAAATAAATATCGACCTATAGGGGGTACGATGGAATGGACCCATCGGCTCAACTTAATATAGTGGTACGGTGGAATGGACCCATCGGCCAATAGGGGGTATGGTGGAATGGACCCATCGGCTCAACCTAGTACAGTGGTACGGTGGAATGGACCCATCGGCCTATAAGGGGGTACAATGGAATGGACCCATCGGCTCAACCTAATACAGTGGTACGGTGGAATGGACCTATCGGCCTATAGGGGGGTACGATGGAATGGACCCATCGGCTCAACCTAATACAGTGGTACTGTAAAACCCATGACTCGAGTCAGGGTTTCACGTTATCGAACCAGTCGGTTCGACCGTTGGTTCGAGTCAAGTCAGTTTCATGAACGGCGTGCTGAGTCGAGACCAGCCGTGAGTTATGAGCGATGAGAGTCAGGTGTACCTAAATATATGATGATAACATCGAGAAGATGGTGAGATATGAGTTATCTATATATATGAAAGTATGCAGTATTTTTTTCTTTTTATATGTTTGATCATAGAAATAGTTTTAGGCCGAATAACGCATTAGGACGCATTGGGTTATATTCGGGTGGGTTATTAGTTATAGAGCATGTCATTTGGATGTTGTTGTGTTTGTCTTATTTTATAGAATTTTTCCATATTTTTCTAGATTTTTTTTGAATTTATTACGAACTAGATATTATTTTGACTCGAGTAGGAATCGAGTCAATACTTATTTACGAAACTGCCATTGAGGGTATTTTTCTCCCTCCCGACCCTTCTTCACCCAAACCCTCACCGCCCCTCGTGCTCGTCGCCACCGCCAACGTCGTACAGCCGCCGATCAATGCCGCCCCGCCCCGCAGTGCCGTCGTCGTGCCGCCACGACCCACCCCGGCCATCGTCTCGCCGCCACGACGCCGGAATCGCCCCACAACACCACCTCGGCTGCTGCCACTTCGAGCCGGATTCCGCCGCCGTCCGGGCCGCGCCACCACCGCTGTGGCCCCGACGACCACCCCCTCGCCGTCGCCAACGTTTCCCCACCATCCCGACCGCCGTCGAGGCCGACCGCAGCCCCGATCGGAGCACGCCGCCACCGCCGCCCATTTTCGACACCACCGTCGATGGCCATCACCGCCTCCTTGTTTGACACCACCATCGGACTAAGCTTGTCGAGCTGGTGCCGATAGACCCCTGATTGCCCCCCGAATCCCGGAACCGTCGAATCGCCGGAAAACTGCCGACACTCGCCGAAAAACCGCCAGAACCGCCGGAAAATTGGATTTGTGGGAAATTTGCCGGATCATCCACCGAACACACCTGGTCCAATCTGATCGGACTTCGGACGCCGCTAGGTGCCGAATTTGAGTTTCGAGCCACGAAACGGAAACCCTAGCAGTCGCCAATTTTCGACGACGCGAGGTCTAATTTATTTTAATTTAATTATTTGAAAGTTTTGATTATTAGAATTGCATACTAGGATTGGTGAATTGTATGTTATAATAATATATATAAATGTAGATTTGATTAAGGATAAAATATGAAATTTGTTTGATTGAGTGGTGTTAAAAATGGAGGCTGAGAAACAAATTAGGGTAACTAGGTAATGATCATGATCTAATGCAAATTAGCCTAAGTAGGCTTGCTAGAATTGATATAGGTTGATGTGTGTTGATTGATGCGTGATTGTGTTGAGTGTGTGTCCATGCTATAGGATGTGTGATTCATCATGCGGGCGTTAGTTTTTAGCTTGATTGTGTAGGTACGGTGTAGGAGCTCGCCGCCTAGGCGCGTGGACACGTTTGGAGCTTCTACCAGGTCCGTTTAGGACTTGTTCTCTGTTTTTACGCTACTCTATTGTTTATTTGATTTATCATGTGCAGGACGAGTTAAGCGGCGTTTTATCGGATCCCACTTAACTCGGGTCATTTAGCCAACGGTTCTTTTTCGGATTAATAACCCTCGAGGATGAGATCCCTCGAGTTTGTTTTCGAACTTTAGATCCAGCTCAAGTTGCCTTCGGGCCTATCGTATAAATCCCAACCCAGACCTATATATATGTATAGTTTTCGCATTTTTGTGAGAGATTGAATGAGGGAAATCCGACTACCGTGCTACGCGAGCGGGCACGTGTGTGTCGATAGTGGGCTCTGGAATGGTGTGCGGGCCGTTTTATTCCCGAGGGATCCTGACAACTCCACCTTTGAGTTCCTCAAACCCGGAGAAGTGTGGAGGTTCATGGGTACTACATTGCAGCGCATGTCTAGACTTGTGGTTTCAAAGGGTACTGAAGGCGACTGCCTGAGAGTACTCGGCCTTCGTGCTCAAGGCCATGAGTAATATAGAAGGTGCAGAGGCCAGAAAGGAATGAGATTTGATGCAAGTAGTGACAGAGAAATGGCCGAGGTCTGAGAATGTCAAAGGTAGGGGGACGCTATCGACCCGAGGGCGACGGCTCCCATATGTGCCCTGATGAGAGTTCTTGAGGAAGTATATGGTTTTCATTCAACAGGAGAGTTTGCTCTCCTGTGCCAGATTGATATTAGTTATTTTCAAGGCCGGTAACACTCGTTACTGACGGTTTTTCTATATATATGTAGGTGAGGAATGCGAGCGGTGAAAGCTGTCGGGACTGCGGAGGGGCAGCACGGGACCGCGCACACATGTACCTGCCGCGTGTAATCTATAATGACGGTGTGTTATTGCTTTGTGAATGATAATTTTGATGTGTTTGTTTAGATAAATTGCTTGATATGAAATGAATGGATAAATATGAATGAGTAGGGAGCCTTGGAGTTCAGACTCGGCTCAGGTAAAAACGAATGAGATAATGGTTGAATGTAAGGGTAGATTATTATGTGTTACCGTATTTTTACAAAATAGTATATATTTTCTTTTGGTTTCTCATTTATTATTTTGTCTTGTCTTTGCTTGTACATCATAGCATGCATGTAGGACTACGTTAGAACCCATGCATCCCATCCATGCATTTCATGTTTGCATCTCCATCTTGAGACACCAAGGGCAGATCCGGGTCGACTTAACCGAACCCAGTAGATTAGTAAACGGTTCGGTCGCCGGTAACATTTTCGGGTCGGTTCACGGGTGAGCCGAAACGGGGTGCTACAGGTACGGTGGAATGGACCCATCGGCCAATAGGGGGTACGGTGGAATGGACCCATTGGCTCAACCTAATACAGTGGTACGGTGGAATGGACCCATCGGCCTATAGGGGGTACGATGGAATGGACCCATCAGCTCAACCTAATACAGTGGTACGGTAGAATGGACCCATCGGCTCAACCTAATACAGTGGTACAGTGGAATGGACCCATCGGCCTATAGGGGGTACGATGGAATGGACCCATCGGCTCAACCTAATACAGTGGTACGGTGGAATGGACCCATCGGCCAATAGGGGGTACGTTGGAATGGACCCATCGGCTCAACCTAATAAGTTGTACAGTGGAATGGACCTATCGGCTAATAAGGGGTACTGTGGAATGGACCCATCGACCAATAGGGGGTACGATGGAATGGACCCATCGGCCCCACATAATAGGGGGCACGATGGACTGACCCATCGGCCCAATATTTTATAGTGGCAACCCAACATAATAAGGGGCACGATGGACTGACCTATTGGCCCAATATTTTATAGTGGCAACCCATCGGCCAATAAGGGGGCACGATGGACTGACCCATTGGCTAATAGAACTACATCGAGCTTGATCCCGATATGGGTATGTAGGCCAATCAAGATTGTTTGATTTCAGCTCAAGTAAGGTAGAATAAAAGTATGATAAGATAGTCAGGTTAGGAGAATGGGTAATAAATGAGACTTCTTTTTATTTTGTTTTGAGTTATAAATGTGGCTATGGGAAATGGTCTAAGACTGTGGGAACCATTATTTTATAACTTATTACTCGACATTTAGTAGTTTTATTTTGGTAACACCTGGCCAAAAAGGCCCACAATATTGTTAAAAATGGTCGGGTCGTTACATGTCCGGTCACAAAATAGATCAAGTTAGTTTGATTTGATTTGGTTACAACATACGATATTGGATTTTATAGTCCAGATTGCCTTTGTTTTGCTTATTATAACATAGAAGGTCAGAAAACTATGTTTAAAAGATCTTACTATTTAAATTAATTGAAATTAAACTGTACTTTGACAAACTTAATCAAATCTTCCTCAAATAATAAAGACAATCAAAGATAAATTCCCTATAGGTCATTTCGGACCAGTGTTTTTAGTAAAAATCGCATCACTCCTTCCTTTAACGCAAATGATGGATTACATCACTTGCTTTTAAAAAATAGTCACTTGCACCCCTAGTTTTCAAAATGGTCACTTGCACCGCTTGTATTTTTTCTAAATGTTCACTTATACTTGCACCCCTAGTTTTCAAAATGGTCACTTGCACCCCTTGTATTTTTTCTAAATGTTCATTTATACCCCTTGGACTCTAACACCGTAAGTAATTAAATATTAATAACGTGGCCAATGTTAGACATATTTTAACTTGATAATACGACAAATTAAGATACGTCATGTGACGAATTAGGGAACGTAATGAAGAAAATTTTTTATTTTTTTAAACATATTATTTTAATAATTAAATATCAATATATATAATTTAATATAAATATTAGCAAGTGGTTACATATTAATGATTTGGCAAAAAAATAACCTAATGACATAACAAACTTAGACATGTCATTAACAAAAAATTAATAAAATAATAAGTTAAAAGAAAATAATATTAGAATTTTTTTATTTATGACATGTCCAAATTTGTTGCATTATCAAGTTAAAACATGTTTAACATTAGTCATGTCATCAATATTTAACCACCGCATCATCAATATTTAACCATTGTTAACTGTATTAGAGTCAAATGAGTGTAAATGGTCATTTTTTAAAACATAGGGGATATGTAAGTAAGTATTTTTAAAAAAATGGCAATGAAAAGCGGGGGGTTGTATCTTCTGGTTTGTGCTAAAAGTGAGGTGCAATTAATTTTTACTCTCTTTATTTTCCAAAGGCCGCACTTAGGAGCATAGTTGTAAAAATTGGAATTAGATATCGGATCGAATCATAAGGAAGTGATTGAATCGGACCGATTCATTAAAAATCAGAGAAGAATAGCTCACTTCAATCGGTTTAAGAATCGATCCCCTTGAAGCAATCAAGTAATTGATGTACTTCAAAAAATTAGAGAAGAATTGATTTATTTGAATCCGACACATGGTTCCCCTAAGGGCTGATATCGCTAGATGTAAATCACAACAAGATATTTGGGGGTTGCCTGAGTCGATCACGAACGTGGAGCTGTAGCAGTTGATGGCTACCTACAACCGGCTGTGCGGGCTGATTCCGGAAGGGGGAGGTTGCAGGAGATGGACGCCACCACCTCCTTCCACAATCGATGCCTCTGCGGCAAGCCTCTTGATAATGTTGCCTGCAAGTCGGGCAATGTTGTTTAATAAATTTCCGATCATCATGATCTTAGCAAATGTAATGTCTTGACGAAATTATGAAAATTGGAGCTCAATGACAATATTGTTGAAGTGTTAATTTGTCGGCCAAATGGTTACTCTGTAATTTTTGAATAGAATATCTTCATAGCGAGCAATGTATAAGCTTAAATTAATGATACGAATCTGATAGGGACCAGATTCAACTCCGTTTTAAAAGTTGCTACATGCTTTCAACTTCTCTGTGATAAAGATTGAGCTCCCAATTGTAATGAACAGAGAGCAGTACTGTTTCCTCCTCCTTGCCGCCGCCGCCGGCCACCTCTGCAACTCAAGAGACGAGGCAGTACTCCTCAACAAGCTCTCCGGCAAGGTACCGGCCGTCCTCGGTGCCCTCCCCTACCTCACCTCGCTCTTCCTCCCCGACAACCGCCTCGCCGGTCGGATCCCATACGCCTTCGGTGGCTTACCCAGCATCCAAGTCCCCGACCTCTCCACCAACCAGGTCGATCGATGTTACTTACGTGTGAATTGACTTCAAATTATTGTACTTCGCACGTTGCAACTTGCCAAGTAAAATTAAGCAGTTGTCAACAAGATAGCTAGAAAGCAATCATTGAAAACGACAAATTTTCAACTAGGGAAGGGAGTACTTGGTTAAGAATTAGTTTGCAATTTTATGCGCGACTGTCTTGATATGGCCATTCAAGGATGACTTTATGTTTGAGTTGGATTCAAAGAGGGCATTGATGCTAAATAAAACAGCTTAAGATTGTTGACTCGATATAGTTTGTAAAAAAACTAAACTATAAATGTTTATTGTATTGGATTGTCTTAAATGAAGGAATTAAAATAATTAAAACAATCTTAATTTTAATAAATACAAATCCCTAAATAAATATTACATTTTAACAAAAAAATCAAATTAGCTCAACTTTTTCTTTTTGTCATATTAGAGTCAGCTCAAGAGCTGATACTAAAAATAAATATGGATCATTAAATTGAAAAGGCTACAAATGAAAAAAAGCAACTTTGTTTTCAAAAAAATTAACTGGTTTAAACTAAATGACTAGATTTAACTTTTGCCAATTCTTTTACATCAGCTTGGGGTGATTATTAAAATTAATCTCAACTCTAAGTTAATTAAGAAATTTATTTATTTTCTACAAAAACATTTTAGCACAAATAATATAAGAAAATATAATAAATATATAAAAATAAGAACATAAGTAAACTTGAGTCAAATGACTGATCTATAAACTACTAGAAGGAAAACAAAATTTTCCCCTTGAGGCTTGATCTGAACCCCAAACCCCTTGTTTATAAGGCCACTTTGAGATCCATGAGCATGCACCATCACAAAGATGGCCTAATCCCTTTTCCTCTCATCACCTTCGTCGCCACTGCCAACCCGATCTGCAACTCCAGCCACAAGGCAGTCCTCCTCAACCTCAAGCAAGCCCTGGGCAACCCTGACCTCCTCTCCTCCTCCACCGCCGACACCGACTGTTGCCAATGGTGGCTCGCCTTTTGTAGCCCTACTGACCGTGTCTCCAACCTTGTCATCACCAACCACAACCTCTCCACGCAAATCTCGGCCATCATTGCCGACCTCTCCTACCTCGAGAGCCTCCAATTTGACAGCCTTCCCAACCTCCAAGGCCCCATCCCTGCCGCAATCACCAAGCTCCGCCACCTCCACACCTTCATTGTCACTGACTATAAAACCCATGACATGAGCTAGGGTTTTATAGTCAGAACTAGTCGGTTCAACTGCTATTTTTAGTCGAGTTAGTTTTAGAACACATGTACTTAGCTGAGGCCGGTCGCTTGTATGAGCTATGAGGGTCATGGTTACCCAAGTATATAATAATAATGTGAGTAAGACAGCAACATGATCAAAATATATTAGAGTACGCCGAGATTTTTAATTTATTTACTTAAGTATTAGATTGTAGAATTAGTTTTAGGCCATTTACCACTTTAGAACACACTATTTATTAGTTCTGGGTGGGTTAATAGGTTTAGAGAATGTTATTTGAGTTAGAACTCGATTATTTTATTTTATGGACCGTTACTCGAGTCAAAGTTTTAATTAGTGAACTAGTCGGTTCAACTGTCAGTTTGAGTCGAGTCGGTTTCATCAACCACATGTTGAGTCGAGGCCAGTCGTGAGTTATGAGCGATGAGGGTCAGGTGTACTTGAATATATGATGATAACGTCGAAAAGATGGTGAGAAATGAGTTATCAGAATATATGAAAGTATGCAGTATATTTTTTATAAGTATTTGATTGTAGAAATATTTTTTGGTTGAATAATGTATTAGGACGTGTTATATAGTAGTTTGGGTGGGCTATTAGTTATAGAACATGCCACTATAGTGTTATGGTGTGTAATATATTTTATGGGATTTTTACCTATTTTTTGTATTTTTATTTGATTTATTATAAGCTAGTTATTATTTTTAACTCGAATCGGAGTCGAGTCAATACTTATTTATGAAATTACCACCCACCATTACCCCAATGTTTTCTTCTCCCCCAAACCCTGACCGTTGTAGTGCCGCGCCCTCTACTTGTTGCCAACGCTGCCGCCGAAGCAACCCCGCCGCCGATCGACGCCACTGTGTCGCCACCGTGCCGTTGCCGTGCCACCCCAAGCGACCAGGCTGTCGCCCAGCCTCCACGACACAACAAAGCCGCCGCGACTGAACAACGCTCATCCAGTGAGTGCCTCGATGCTTCGACCCTCTTGCGACCTTGCCTGATCGAAGTGGAGCCCATCATCGCCCAAATGGCTGAAAGAGATACGAAGGGGATGCTGTCAAGCCGAGGTTGACGGCTCCTAATTAGTGCCCCTATGAGAGTTCTAGCAGAAGTTATAAATGTTTTACTTTAATAGGAAGGTTAGCACTACTATGTCAATTTGTTTTCTATTATTTATGAAGGTGAGAATCTCGAGGCCTGAGCGCTGTCAAGACCGCAGAGGAGTAGAAATGCTATGAATGTTGCTATGAACATTTTGCCTGTGAAACAAAACTAGAATGAAAGTGAATAGGGAGCCTTGGTGTTTAGACTCAGCTCGAATGAGGCAAAAAGTGAAAAAGACTAGAATAGAAATGATAATGTCATGTTTTGGAATTATATCGATATGAATATTTATTGTTGTCGTGGATAGGTTGGCCCTATCATGATAGCATGTACCGAGGGTTCATGATCTTCTTTTAAAAATATTATGTATTTTCGATCTTGTTTTCACAATTTTTTTGTTTGTTCATGATAGCATATCATGGCATGCATATAGGACCATGTGAGAACCCAAGCATCCCATCCATGCATTGCATACTTGCACTACCACTTTAAGACACCAAGGGTAGATCTGGGTCGGCTGAACTGAATCTAGTAGATTAGTGAACGGTTCGGTCACCGGTGACATTTTCGGATTGGTTCATAGGTGAACCGAAATGGGGTGTCACAGAAGTGGTAACAGAGCTAACCCTTGGTTGATTAAGATGGTAGATATAATGCAGGACACATGTGTACAAAAGCAACTCTGAGTGGTTTCGACATGTATTTTTCTATCTTACTAATTTTTTTGTTGCTGATTTTCTTACCAATCAGTGGTGTGAGAGTGTGAGCAGGTTAGAGTAAGGATTGCTATCAGAATGGTCAGATAGACTCGTAGGACACAGATTAAAAGCCCATCTCGTCCAATGCCTAGGATAGTTCTGTACATGATCACAGTGACATAGCATCTAGTCGACTGAGGACCACCATGCCACCAGTAGGGACCAGTGTCCCGGTTTCAGCTAGCCGATGTAGTGAGAACCGTCACTGAGACAGTCGACGTGACAGTCACTGTAGTAGAAGTAGTCGATATGAGAGAGATGCAGCAATTGCCAAATTGACTGAGGTACAGATACAGATGTAGCAGAACCAAGAGGAATTTAGGAGAGAGCTTAGACAAATAGCCCTCTCAATAGCCAGATCTAACAAGAAGCCAGCAGTGGATGATGAGCCACCAGTTCCTATGGGCCCTTCACCGTTGCCTCCTCCTCCACCGCTATAACAAAGAGCTACTCCAACAATAGCTCCTTTGTTTGCCCCACTTTAGGCGAGGATGAGACTAGACATCGGTGGACCAATAGTAGCAGATAGCGGACAAACTGCAGGTGGAAGTGGAGCTGTAGGATTTGACTGTGTACCTACTAGTACAGGACCACAGTTTCCACACTATGAATGAGGAGAAGGATCATACAGATTGGTAAATGCAAAGAATCTAGAACTGTGATAGTACAAAAGGTTTGTGAAGAATGGTGGACAACCTTTCTTTAGGAAGTTGGATGCAGAGGAGGCAATCCTGTGGATATCGTCAGCCATAGTAGTGTTTGGTAGTATGGGATGCCCAATGGAGCACAGAGTGCACATCATTATAGGGGCATTCCAGGATGAAGCTAGAGTATGGTGGGATTTAGTGTAGAATTCCACATTTGCTCACCGTTAGCCCAGGACATCACTTGGGAGGAATTCAGAGATGATTTTGACGGAAAGTATTTTCTGCCAAATGTCAAGAAGAGGAAGGAGCAGGAATTCCAGACCTTGAGGCAAGGACCTATGACAGTGGTGCAATTCTAGACCAAGTTTAGAGCTCTAGAGAGATTTGCTCCAGATTTAGTCCCGATCGAAGGAAGAAGGATAGAATGATTTTATGAAGGCCTCTATCATGAGATTAGGATGGCCTATTTGGATAGGAAGTTTGTTACCTTCGATGATGTTGTGTGAGCTGCAGGCGAGGCAGAATGAGTTATAGTTGCTAGACCTCACCGGGATTTTGACCAGAAGTAGCAACACCCTAGACTGTATCATCCAGGGCAAGGAGCACAACGGAGATGTTGAACAGATGTGTCAGTCTCTATGAGGGCTATGGATGGCCAAGTTCAGGACAACAAATCAACTTTCTACCAAAACTATAGACGTGGTCATGGAGGTGAGTGTAGAGCAGGCACAGACACATTCTACACATGCAGTCAGCCAGGACATAGAGATGTAGAGTGCACAGTAGGCACTAGGGTATGCTATAGTTGCGGTCAACCAAGGCATAGAGCCGCAACTTGTCTAACTAGCCAAACCCAACAAGCGACTCTCCCAGCACCTCCATAGAGACTTGCACTCCCAGCTCACCAGCAACGACCATAGTAGAGAGGCCAACAGGGCCAAGCTCAAGGCCAGAGAGGTGGAGACCAACAACCACTGAGACAGCAGTAGAGGGGACGAACCAGAGACGGTATGTGGTGGTAGGATAGGCTAGACAACAGAGAGATAGACAACAGGTACCGCCAACTCAGGATCAAAGGGAACAGAATTGGGTAGTACCACCAGCAAAAGTCAGTGAGGATGTATGCAACCACTGTGGTAGAGGCACTTGAGGACACGATAGTCATGACAGATATGCTTCCAATAGGCTTTGTACTTGCACATGTCTTATTTGATTCTGGCTGCACGCACTCTTTTATTTTGTATATGCACACAAGTAGAATTGGATGTAAGATAGAAGAGTAAGGACATTCACTATTAGTGTCCAGTCCTATTGGCAGTGTGATAGCTACGGGCGAGTGTGTGCATAATGTCCTTGTTGTGATTCAACAATGACAACTTGTAGCCGATTTGATATTGTTCAAGCTACAAGAATTTAATGTGATATTTGGGATGAACTGGATGTCAAAGCAAGGAGCTGTGACAGATTGCTAAAGAAAGACGATGACTTTCTGTCACAGAAGATGCCGCTTTTTCTCACAAGGTTAAGGCAAAGATAGAGAACAAGGATGGATATCCTATCAAAATGTAGTGAGACAGCTGGACACAGGCAGTGAGCTGATAATGGCAGAGTGGTTTAGGAGATGAGCCAAACATTGAAGAGATTCTAGTGGTCAGAAAATTCATTGATGTATTCCCTGAAAAGGTTATTGGATTGCTGCTAGACATTGTTCAAGCTACAAGAATTTAATGTGATATTTGGGATGAACTGGATGTCCAAGGAAGGAGCTGTGACAGATTGCTAAAGAAAGACGATGACTTTCTGTCACGGAAGATGCCGCTTTTTCTCACAAGGTTAAGGCAAAGATAGAGAACAAGGATGGATATCCTATCAAAATGTAGTGAGACAGCTGGACACAGGCAGTGAGCTGATAATGGCAGAGTGGTTTAGGAGATGAGCCAAACATTGAAGAGATTCTAGTGGTCAAAATTCATTGAGGATGTATGCAACCACTGTGGTAGAGGCACTTGAGGACACGATAGTCATGACAGATACGCTTCCAATAGGCTTTGTACTTGCACATGTCTTATTTGATTCTGGCTGCACGCACTCTTTTATTTTGTATATGCACACAAGTAGAATTGGATGTAAGATAGAAGAGTAAGGACATTCACTATTAGTGTCCAGTCCTATTGGCAGTGTGATAGCTACGGGCGAGTGTGTGCATTATGTCCTTGTTGTGATTCAACAATGACAACTTGTAGCCGATTTGATATTGTTTAAGCTACAAGAATTTAATGTGATATTTGGGATGAACTGGATATCCAAGCAAGGAGCTGTGACAGATTGCTAAAGAAAGACGATGACTTCTGTCACGGAAGATGCCGCTTTTTCTCACAAGGTTAAGGCAAAGATAGAGAACAAGGATGGATATCCTATCAAAATGTAGTGAGACAGCTGGACACAGGCAGTGAGCTGATAATGGCAGAGTGGTTTAGGAGATGAGCCAAACATTGAAGAGATTCTAGTGGTCAGAAAATTCATTGATGTATTCCCTGAAAAGGTTATTGGATTGCTGCTAGATAGAGAGGCACACCTTGCCATCGAGTTGATGCCAGGCACAACACCGATCTCGAGAGCTCCATACAGGATGACACCTTTTGAGCTCAAGGAACTCAAGGAACCATTATAGATACTATTGGACAAAGGATTCATCAGACTAAGTGTTTCTCCATAGGGTGCATATGTGTTATTCATGAGGAAGAAGGATGGGAGCATGTGTTTAGGCATCGATTACAGGATGCTAAACCATGCGACTATTAAGAATAGATACTCTCTTCCTTGCATTGATGACCTATTTGATCAGTTGAGCTCAACAGTCATCTTCTTGAAGATTGATTTGAGGTTAGAATACTACTAGTTGAAGATTAGAGTAGAAGACATTCCGATGCATTTAGGATAAGATATGGACTTTTGGATTGGCCAATGCCCTAGTAGCATTTATGGACTTGATGAATAGAATGTTCAGTCCATACCTAGACCACTTTGTGATCGTCTTTGTGGATGACATACTAGTATATTCTTCATCTAGGGAAGAGCATGAGCAACATCTGAGGATAGTGTTGTAGGCACTGAGAGAGCATAGATTATACGGGAAGTTGTTGAAGTGTAGTTTTTGTCTATCAGAGGTGAACATTCTTGGCCATATCATCTTAGCATTAGGCATTTCGGTAAACCCAGCCAAGATAGAAATAGTTGTACAGTGGGAACAGCTGACGACACGTATGGAGGTTTGGAGTTTCCTAGGTGTAGGTGGGTAATATGGATGAGTGTGAGCAGAGTTTTAGGACACTGAAGGAGAGATTGATTTGGCCACATATCCTCACATTGCCTGAGGGGCATGAAGATTTCGTAGTTTACATAGATGCCTCAGAGATTGGCTTAGGTTGTGTTTTGATGCAGAAGGATATGGTTATAGCCTATGCATCTCGCTAGCACAAGGCACATGAGTGTAACTATCCTACGCATGCCTAGAGCTTGTTGCAGTTATATTCACTCTCAGAATCTAGAGGCATAACTTATATGGAACATCTTTCAGACTTTTGATGGATAACCAGAGTTTGAAATACATCTTCACACAGAAGGATTTGAATAGGAGACAAAGAAGATGGCTAGAGATGTTAGCATACTACAAGATTGACATAGCGTACCACGAGGGCAAAACGAATGTGGTAGCAAATACGTTGAGTAGGAGGTCAAGAGTCTCGTACTCTGCAAGATTGGCAGTAGTGTCAGTGACTCAGTTCACTACATGCCAAAAATAGTTGGTTGGGATAATGACATGACTGACCATTCAGCCCAATGTACTTGAGCAGATTAGGATTGCACATGAAACAGATCCACAATTGAGGCAATGGTTGGAACAAGGAACACATCCAGAATTGACTAGAAATGCATATGGGTTAGTTAGAATAGAAGTCGACTCTTTGTGCCAAATGTTCAAGAGTGTCCTTGAATTTGACATATGATTCTTCATGAAGCTCACACATCGAGATGCTCAGTGCATCCAGGTAGAGTGAAGATGTACCACGATGTCCAACAAACATATTGGTGGCCAAGAATGAAAAGAGAGGTATACAACACAGTTGCCAGAAGTTTAGTGTGCCAACAAGTGAAAGCTGAACATGTATGCCCAAGTGGAATGCTATAGCCATTGGAAGTGGCAGAGTGGAAGTGGGAGAATATAACATATGACTTTGTAGTCAGTTTACCTAAGACCCGCCAACAGAAGGATGCAAAATGGGTTATAGTAGATCGACTCACAAAGAGCAAACATTTCATATAAATCAGGATGGATTACCCACTGACTACTTTGGCATGTTGTACAAAGACCAGATAGTTAGGCTATATGGAGTACCACGGGAGATCATATTAGACAAGGATCCGAGGTTCATCTCTTAATTTTGGAAGGCTTTCCAAGCAGCTATGGGCACTGAATTGAGATTCAGTACCACCTTTCACCCATAGACAGATGGGCAGACCAAGAGGACCATACAGATCCTAGAGGATTTGCTCCGAGCATGCATTTTGGATTTTGGAGGAAGTTGGGAAGAGCACCTACCTCTAGTGGAGTTCTCCTACAACAACAGCTATCAAGCTATGATAAGGATGGCACCATACAAATCACTATACGGCAGACCATGTCGATCTCGGGTATGTTGGGTATAGGGCAGCGAGCTAGTAGTAATTGGGCCAGAGTTGATCCAACAGACACAGGAAGTGGTGATGCAGATCAAAAGGAGAATGAGAGTAGCTCAGGACAAGCAGAAAAGTTATGGTGATCAGCACAAACGTGAGGTTCATTCTGTGTTAGGAGATCACATTCTCTCCGACTAAGGGAAAAACGAGATCCAGGACACGAGGGCTCAATCCGCAATATATTAGACAATTTGATGTGATCGAGCACATTAGACCAGTGGCTTACAGGCTAGCATTGCTGCCTCACCTATTAGCTATGCATAATTTCTTCCATATGTCGATGCTGAAGAAGTACCATCCAGACAACTCTCATGTTGTTAGCTTCAGAGAAATAGAGCTGCAACCAGACCTGACGTATCCAGAAGAAGCAGTTCAGATTGTGGATCGTAGAGTGAAGATTCTTTGACGGAAAGAAGTCCCCCTAGTACTAGTGCAATGGACTCAAAAAGGAGTTGAAGTATCTACATGGGAACGTGAAGATGTGATGAAGAAGCGATACCGGGAGATATTTGAGCAACCATCTTCACAACCAGGTACCTTAATAGAGATTGTTTTCCTTCAGATTATGGATGAGTTTGAGACTTCCTTGGTTAAAATTTCGAGGATGAAAATTTTCTGAGGGAATGCTGTAAAACCCGTGACTCGAGTCAGAGTTTTACATTAACGAACCAATCGGTTCAACAGTTAGTTCGAGTCAAGTCATTTTCATGAACCGCGTGCTGAGTCGATGACGGTTAGGTGCACCTGAATATATAATGATAACGTTGAAAAGATGGTAGAAATGAGTTATCAGAATATATGAAAGTATGCAATTTTGTTTTTTTATGTATTTGATCGTAGAAATTTTTTTAGACCAAATAACGAATTAGGACACGTTATAGAGCAGTTTGGGTGGGCTACTAGTTATAGAACATGTCATTGTGATGTTATCGTGTGTAATATATTATATGTGTTTGCTATTTTCTGTATTTTTATAGGGTTTATTACAAGCTAGTTATTATTTTTTACTTGAATCGGATTCGAGTCAATACTGATTTACAAAATTACTACCCACTATTACCCCGATGTTTTCTTCTCCACCAAACCCTGATCGCCACCGCGCCACCCCCTCTACTCATTGCCAATGCCACCGCCGCCGATGCTACCCCGCCGCCGATCAATGCAGTTGCGTTGCCCCGAGTGCGCCCAACTGTCGCTCGGCCTCCATGACGAGACGAAGCCGCCACAATGGTACAATGCTCCCATCGCCGATCTTGCCTCCGACAACCGTCACCGCCGCCATCTAGTGGTCGCCTCTACTTCTTCGACTCTCTTGCGACCTTCCCCCATCGGAGCGGAGCCCAGCATCGCCCACAATGGCCGGATCTCCACATTCCACTACCAACAGCCTTGTTTACCCTTTTTCTGGTGAGCAGCCACCCCCGCCAACCTTATCAATGACGTAGATGCGTCGGGCTCACCATCCCACCACCATCCCGCAAGTAGTCGGCGCCGGCAATTGTCTCCAAAAAACCATCGAAACTCGCCGGAAAATGGGATTCACTGGAATTTGCTGGATCTTCTGCTGAACTCATCTAGTTAAACCTGATTGAACTAACTTCGGACGCCCCTGAAGGCCAAATTTGAGATCCGAGACGTATGACGAAACCCTAGCCATCGCCGATTGCCGATGATGCACGAGGTACAATTTTTTTTAATTTAATTATTTAAAAGTAATGATTATTAGCACACCATGCTAGGATGCTTGGATTGAGTGATTGATGTGTTAGATATTTTTATCATAATAAAATTATGAAGTTGCGTGACTGTGTGATATTAAAATAAATGCTAAGGAATTAATTAGGTAGACTAAATAAGTACTGTAATCTAATGCAATGTAGAGTAGGAAAACTTATACTGATTATTATTGATGTGTATTGATTGATGCATGGTTGATGTGAGTATGCTATAGGATGTGCGAATGCATCATGAACGGGCATTAGTAATTAGGTTTGATGTGTAGGTATATAGTAGGAGCTTGCCGCCTAGGCATGTGGACACGCTTGAAGCTTCTACGAGGTCCGTTAGGACTCGCTTCTAGTTTCATCTCTATACTCCATCGTGTTTTGTTTTTACAGGTAAGCGGACATATCGAGTGGTGGATTCATTGTATCCCACTCCACGCGGGCTATTTAGTCTCAAGTTATTTCCGGATTAATAACCCTCGAAGATGAAATCCCTCGAGGTTGTTTTTGAAACTCGGATCCTGCTTACGATGCCCTCAGGCCCAGTATATAAATCCCGACCCAAACCTATATACATGTAACGACCGGCCATTTGTCACAACATTGTGGGCCTAGCTGGCCAGGTGTTACTCACAATTAAGCAAATATGTCTAACATTTTTTTTAACAAAAACATATATAAAGATCCCACAGTCTTAGACCTTTTCCCAGTAGCCACACTTATTTCTCAAATAAATAAAAAGGGAGTCCTCATATTTATTTTGCTCCATGCCCTGGTTGTCAATCACCTAATTTCGTATCTGCACACCTGCGGAGGCAATTCCGCATTAGTGATTACAAACACTAAGTAGTATAATGGATAAAACAAATCAAGTACAATCCACTATTTCCTTATGTTTATTTTAATATGCGGTGGAGCGATTCCGCTATACTCCAAAACAATGCGGAGGAGGTATCCGCTATGATCCGCACACCCCGGCCGTAGCCCTTTTGTGGGGAGGCTACCACTACCGTCTCCAGTACCAGTGCCTCGCACACCCCGGCCGTAGCCTTTTTGTGGGGAAGCTATCACTGCACTCAGGTGATTGCTACGCCCCATTTGTGGGGAAGCTCTCCCTACCAATTCTAGTGCCAGTGTCTCGTACACCCCGGCCGTAGCCTTTTTATGGGGGAGGCTATCACTGCACTCCAGTGCCAGTGCCTTGCACACCCCGCCGTAGCCTTTTTATGGGGAGGCTATCACTGCACTCAGGTGATTGCTATGCCCCGTTTGTGGGGAAGCTCTCACTGCCAACTTAGTGTCAGTGCCTCACCCACCCTAGCCGTAGCCTTTTTATGGGGTGGCTATCACTGCACTCCAGTGCGATGGAGGAATCGCTGTGCCTTGGCCACCCCGGCTGTAGCCTTTTTATGGGGCGGCTATCACTACTCCAAAAAATTGTTAATGCATTACAAACTTTACACACATAATACGACCCAGTGTCGGACTAAGTCAATTCTTTGACCCCGGTTGCACTCGGTGCATGGTGGTCGAATCTAGGCTTAGGCCGACCTAGGCTACCAACAAGGAAAATACTATGTTCTACCTATTATACGTACCTGACTTGTGATTTCGTTTGATTGTGACCCGTGCACCCTAATCTGAATGATAACATAAAATTATACATTAGTATAATTTTATTTTGCATGAACCTACATGCAACGTACATGACTAATATACTATCAATTTTAAATGATGTAATTAGTTCATGTTAGTCTTCATTTCTTATTAAATTTTCAGTAATTCTAATGATAATTAATTATTAATTATCCCCATCCAAATCCCCATTATCTAATTGATAATTTAATTATTAACATGTCCCATACTTAATTCTTTTGTATTTACCTTATAGTCTAACTCAACCGCATCGAGTTCTCCCATATTTACCTGGTTGCCATTCTACTTAAACAATTCATTTAACGACCCCAAAGCTCCCAGCTTTATTGTAGTCAACCCGTGAAAGCCGGTATTTTTCACCATGCATGGCTACGAACCAGTAACGTGGCGGGCCTCCATTTGCTGCCATGGCGTCTCCAACTTGGCCACAATATGGAAACCCTCAACCAGTCCTTGGCGACCCCATTCTGGCCACCCAATCAGCAACCCCGACCTGACCATGGTGACTCCATGTCGGTCACATAATCAGCCAATGACCCATGGCGTCTAACCTAGTCGGCCACATAAACAGCACCCGACCAAACCCATGACGAATACTGTAGTCAGCCACATAAATAGCACCCAACCAGCATGTCTTCTTTTCCTTCCACCCAATTTCAGACCCCATCTTCTATCTACGCCACTGATCCGATTGGAAAAACCCCAAAGATCCAATCTTTATCCGCTGCTATCTCATGAAACTTGGACTACACCCTATATGTCAGACCAAAAGGCAATACCAGAAACTCATAATGCCCATATCGAGGTTTGGAAAGCCGTTTTCTGTATGTCAGATTCCTTCACCCGCAGTTGATGATATCCCGACCGCAAGTCTATTTTTGAGAATATTCTAGTTGTTTTCAACTGATCAAATAAATCATCAATCCTTGATAAGGGGTACCGATTCTAAACTGTCACTTGATTGAGCTGGCGATAGTCAATACACAATCGAAGTGAGCCATCCTTCTTGTTTACGAAAAGAACAGGGGCTCCCCAGGGTGAAGTACTTGGTCGGATGAAGCCTGCCTGTAACAGCTCTTCTAATTGACTCTTTAACTCCTTGAGTTCCGCTGGAGCCAGGCGGTATAGTGCTTTAGAAATTGGTGATACTCCAGGTGCTAGGTCAATGACAAACTCCACCGCCCGCTTAGGAGGTAACCCTGGAAGTTCACCTGGAAACACGTCCGGAAATTCTACTACCACCGGAATCATGGACAACTCTTTGGGTTTGGACTCAGACTCCTCTAGAGTTGCCGAAAAGGCTTTACAACCCTCACCAAACCACTCAGTTGCCTCACTAACTGACACAAAACTAGAGGACGGATCATTCCATGACCCTTGGAAAATGACAACCATCTCACAATTACAAGGTTTCGTCAACACTCTCCTCCAATTGCAAGAAATTTTTTGCATACTCTCGGACTGAATCATCCCTCTGAGTTAGAGTAGCAAATTCCTATCCTTTCTTCTGGACAACAGACTCAGGAAAATATTGTCCATTGAAAGCATTTACAAATTCCGCCCAAGGAATGGACGAAATCTCCCGTTTATGGAACGCAATCTTCTCCATGGACTTCCACCAATAGGATGCTTCCTCCTGAAGCATGCATGTCGCCAACCTCACTTGATGGCGACGAGGCACGAGAGAGCTCTAAATGCTTTCTCAGTAATGACCAACCAGCTCTCTGCCTTCAATGGATCAGTCCCACCAATGAATACCTTAGCTCCCGTTCCTCCGGAATTTCTCTACAGTGTATCGCTAACTGTCATCCCCAACTGGCAGTACCACTTGTCGGACTACTGGTGGCAGTGGGTTTGGAAGTTCCTCGCTCGCCCTGGTCAGCTATCCCTACCCGCTCTTGGGTGCTCCCCTGATCCTCATTTGGGACACTACTAGGACCCGCAGCCGAATTTGGAGCTCCATTCCCTGTTACCAATCCCGGTCATCGCTGTGCTATGTTCTAAATCATAGAACTGGTATTATCTGAAGCCTGCGGAAGTCCCTGTATGGCCGTCAAAATTTGGCCTAACACACTCTACACATTCGTGTTCGAGTGCGCAGCTTGGCTCGACTTCCTTCGGGTGCCTGCCATCTAAAATTTATTCCGTTATGTTCACAAAAATTTTTTCAATGATTACTTAGGTTTGTTAGTGAGTCCACTAATTCCCTAACGACATAACCCATTGGAGAAAGATAAATATTAGACTCTTCAACAAGGTACTTGAGTCATAAGATGTGAGCTTTTGGGAAACTTGGCTCTGATACCACCTGTAACGACCCGCCATTTGTCACAACATTGTGGGCCTAGCTGGCCAGGTGTTACTCACAATTAAGCAAATATGTCTAACATTTTTTTTAACAAAAACATATATAAAGATCCCACAGTCTTAGACCGTTTCCCAGTAGCCACACTTATTTCTCAAATAAATAAAAAGGGAGTCCTCATATTTATTTTGCTCCATGCCCTGGTTGTCAATCACCTAATTTCGTATCTGCACACCTGCGGAGGCAATTCCGCATTAGTGATTACAACACTAAGTAGTATAATGGATAAAACAAATCAAGTACAATCCACTATTTCCTTATGTTTATTTTAATATGCGGTGGAGCGATTCCGCTATACTCCAAAACAATGCGGAGGAGGTATATGCTATGATCCGCACACCCCGGCCGTAACCCTTTTGTGGGGAGGCTACCACTACCGTCTCTAGTGCCAGTGCCTCGCACACCCCGGCCGTAGCCTTTTTGTGGGAAAGCTATCACTGCACTCAGGTGATTGCTACGCCCCATTTGTGGGGAAGCTCTCCCTACCAATTCTAGTGCCAGTGTCTCGCACACCCCGGCCGTAGCCTTTTTATGGGGAGGCTATCACTGCACTCCAGTGCCAGTGCCTTGCACACCCCGCCGTAGCCTTTTTATGGGGAGGCTATCACTGCACTCAGGTGATTGCTATGCCCCGTTTGTGGGGAAGCTCTCACTGCCAACTTAGTGTCAGTGCCTCACCCACCCTAGCCGTAGCCTTTTTATGGGGTGGCTATCACTGCACTCCAGTGCGATGGAGGAATCGCTGTGCCTTGGCCACCCCGGCTGTAGCCTTTTTATGGGGCGGCTATCACTACTCCAAAAAATTGTTAATGCATTACAAACTTTACACACATAATACGACCCAGTGTCGGACTAAGTCAATTCTTTGACCCCGGTTGCACTCGGTGCATGGTGGTCGAATCTGGGCTCAAGCCGACCTAGGCTACTGTCACAGGGGTCAACTTAGGGGTTAATTTTTTGCCCTAACTTCCTCCGTGCGGCGTGTTTCCCTCCCTAAAAACACCAGCCAACACCACATCCGCACCCACCAATGTGTTGTGGTGCACAGCGGCCTCAGACTGCCCACTTGCGAGAACCGCACGAACCCAGTCCCGGTACCGCACCCAGCTACTAGCGCCACTAGTACCGGTATCAGGCTACCAGGAATTGTACTGAACACACACACCAATCACCAAGCTGCAATGACTACGCGTCCCACGTACCGATCACCCTTCTCGGTACCAATAGACCTCCGAATCACAGGTCTACCCCCGGTAGCCAAACACGACGCATATACCACAAGAATTACAGGAACTCTTCCCAACCTCTATTCTTACAATGTGAATACAGGATAAATACAAGTAATCCTACTCTAGACTATCTGCCGGTCGTGGACATGCAAACCCCACGACCGTGCCTCTCGACTCTCACTAGACAAGACTTCACCCAACCCTCGGTTCACCGCGCAGGGTAACCGAACAACTAGTATGTGAGCCTTGACCCTAAAGGCGGACATCGACTATCCCGGTAGTCCCCCTTGAAGTTCCAGACCTCCCCTTGGCCTGACTGCAGTAACCCCGAGGTGTCCCCTTGCCCGGCCAAGTTTCTCCCCTCCACTAAGATCACTCACACACACTTCTCTTGTTGTTCTCCTCTTGTCTGATCTCTACATAAGGATGGCACCTCCTTATATAGACATCCCAGCCTTAGTGTGACACCTCATCATCTTGCATCCTCACCATCGAAGTCTTGATCAACGGCTCCCATCCTCCAAGCCTTGTCATCGACCCCCTTGGTGTTCTGGCAGAATTACCGGAAAGACCCACCCTTGGGTGTGGCGCAAATGCCTCATCAACTTCCTGGATGTGGCACAGTCGCCTGGCTACCGAACCCTGGTCTGTTTGTTCCACAGCACACATGCGCGTGCACAATAACCCCTACTGCACCTTGGCTTGGTCACGCGCACACCTGCGCACCCGTGACTACCGCATGTCACACGGTAGTACCCGGCCCTGGCGCCTAGCACGCTCGGTCAGTGGTGCTCGATCACTCGCACCCTACGCATCCGGAACCCACAACTTCTACCCGCACATGATGCTCGGTAGAACGTCCCCGCTGTGCTTGACCCGTCACGCTCCTGGAACCCGCACCACGCTCAGTACACGGTAGCGGTGCTCGGTACTCGTTACCGATCATGTCCGCTACCCAACTGCTATCGGTACTGCCCGATATCTCGCTCGGTACAGCAACTCGCCCGATAAACTCCATGCACCACGATGCACTTCACACAAATACGGAAATATACTCGGTAGATTGTTCACCACTCGGATAGCACCCTACCTGACTTGGACGCGGGAATGCTAGGAACAACTGCCAAACCCTAGCTCTCGACCGTCCCACGAGCAAAACCCGTAACAGCTACCAACAATGAAAATACGATGTTCTACCTATTATACGTACCTGACTTGTGATTTCATCTGACTGTGACCCGTGAACCCTAATCTGTGCATAAAATTATACATTAGTATAATTTTATTTTGCATGAACCTACATGCAACGTACATGACTAATATACTATCAATTTTAAATGATGTAATTAGTTCATGTTAGACTTCATTTCTTATTAAATTTTCAGCCATTCTAATGATAATTAATTATTAATTATCCCCATCCAAATCCCCATTATATAATTGATAATTTAATTATTAACATGTCCCATACTTAATTCTTTTGTATTTACCTTATAGTCTAACTCAATCGCATCGAGTTCTCCCATATTTACCTGGTTGCCATTCTACTTAAACAATTTATTTAACGACCCCAAAGCTCCCAGCTTTATTGTAGTCAACCCGTGAAAGCCGGTATTTTCACCATGCATGGTGATCAACCAGTAACGTGGCGGCCTCCATTTGCTTCCATGGTGTCTCCAACTTGGCCACCACATGGCAACCCTCAACTCTCAAATCCCCATTATCTAATTGATAATTTAATTTATTAACATGTCCCATACTTAATTCTTTTGTATTTACCTTATATTCTAACTCAACCGCATCGAGTTCTCCCATATTTACCTGGTTGCCATTCTACTTTAACAATTCATTTAACGACCCCAAAGCTCCCAACTTTATTGCAGCCAACCCGTGAAAGTCGGTATTTTCACCATGCATGGCAACCAACCAGTAACGTGGCGGCCTCCATTTGCTACCATGGCGTCTCCAACTTGGCCACCACATGGCAACCCTCAACCAGTCCTTGGTGACCCCATTCTGGCCACCCAATCAGCAACCTCAACCTGACCATGGTGACTCCATGTCGGTCACATAATCAGCCCATGACCCATGGCGTCTACCCTAGTCGGCCACATAAACAGCACCCGACCAGACCCATAACGACTACTTTAGTCGGCCACATAAATAGCACCCGACCAGCATGTCTTCTTTTCCTTCCACCCAATTTCAGACCCCATCTTCTATCTACCCCAGTGATCCGTATGGAAAAACCCCAAAGATCCAATCTTTATCCGCTGCTATCTCATGAAACTCGGACTACACCCTATTTAGGGACCTTAATTTCACCATTAATGGTGGCCGACCAGCAGCCATGGCGACCATGTCCTGCCCCATCAACGTGATGACCAGCACCACCCCAGGTGACGACTAGTCTGCACTTTCCATGGCGGATCCATGTCTGGCCAGCAACACCACCCATGGCAACACCACCCCAGGTGACGACCAGTATTGCTATGCAGAACATGTTTAGACTTGTGGTTTCAAAGGGAACTGAAGGCGCATGCCTGAGAGTACTCGGCCTCTGTACTCAGGGCCAAGAGTAATACGAAGGATGTAGAAGGTAAGAGAAAATAATGAATTTGCCACACAAGGGGTAGATGAAAAAGCCAAGTCATGAGAATGAGATAGAAAGGGGATGCTGTTGAGCCGAGGCCGACGGCTCCTAATTAGTGCCCTTATGAGAGTTCTAGTGGATGTTATGAATGTTTTACTTTAATAGAAGGGTCAGTCCTCCTTTGTCAGTTTGTTACTAGCTATTTTTGGACAAGTAACGTTTGTTACTGACGGTTTTCAATTATTTATGTAGGTGAGAATCTTGGGACTGAGCGCGATCAGGACCACGGAGGGGTAGCAAAGTCGTTGCACACGTGTACCTGCTGAACATAATGGATGGTAATGATGATTTCTAAGCTTTGTGAATGATGAATTTGTTTAAGATTATTCTGTGAAATGTTATGAACATTTTGCCTATGAAATGAAAACTAGAATGAAAGTGAATAGGGAGCCTTGGAGTTTAGACTCGGCTTGAATGAGGCAGAAAGTGAAAAAAACTAGAATGGAAATAATAATGTCATGTTTTGGAATTATATCGATATGAATATTTATTGTTGTCATGGACAGGGTGGCCCCCATTGCACTTTTAGGGGAGACTTTGTCCGTTTTATTTAAAAAGTATTATTTATTTTTGAACTTGTTTTCACGATTGTTCTGTTTTCACTCTTTCGCATGCATGTAGGGGCCACGTTAGAACCCAAACATCCCATCCATGCATTGCATACTTGCACTACCACTGTAAGACACCGATGGTAGATCCGGGTTGGGTTAACCAAATCTAGTAGATTAGCGAATGGTTCAGTCGCCGGTGACATTTTTGGGACGGTTCACAGGTGAACCGAAATGGGGTGTCACAATGGTATTTTATTGTATTTTATTTTATAGTTGTAAAGATGTATTTCGTAATATTGACTTGGGATGAGAGCGAGTTAAGTTTTATTATGAAAATGCACCTAGCACATTCTATTTTCCCTTGACACACTTCTTCTTCCCAGACTCTATTTGTTTTCTCCCATTCTCCTCCTTTGTTTGCCACACCCCACTGTTGGCGACCTTGCCACTGGCCGCACAGCTGCCACCAAGCGACCACTGCCAGCCAATGCCGTTGTCGACTCACTGCCGCCTCCCTTCCTTCCCCCTCTCTCTACCTTTCTCCCTGGTTCCAGTCCCGGCAGCCCACTGTCAGCCACCTTGAAAGCGTCGCTGCAGGCCACCATCTCCGACAATGACCTTCGGCGGGCCTCCCTAGCCTCTTTCCCCTCCTTCCTGGCCCTCCCTCGGGCTTGGACCACACGTGCGCGGTGACCCAAGGCCGCCACTTTGCATGTATGGGGTCAGGCCGTTAGCGCCATTGCCAGTCGGTTGGGCACCACCATCACCCTTGCCATCGACCAAACCGTCCTTTCCTACCCCGTACTGGCTAGACAAGTCCCTTTTGACAGTCACCCTCCCTAGCCACCTTGCTCTATTTCCTTGGAGCACCAGCATCCCGTCATCTCTAGCCATCCACGGCCCTCCCTCATCATCACCATGGCCATCCAACCCCATGCCAATGTTGGGGACAACGAAAGCCGCCACCTTTATGAGTTTACCCGGAGATCTTCCACTGCATGTTGCTTAGTCGCCGTCGTCGATTGTCGTCACTACTGGCCAAGTACCCCTTGGCCTAGTCTGGCCCCTCCTTGACCTGCCCTGACTGAGGTTGAGCGCTGGCTATTTCTCCCGGCGTCCTTCATCCTTCACAGCAGCACCACAGCATAGTCGCTGATTTCTGGTGCATTCTCAGGTGACCTACTGTAGTCGCCACCGGCAAGTCGCTAGAGGTTAGAACAGCTACGGCCAGTCCCCCTTGTGCTGAGTTGCATACCCTAGCTCTAGTCCTATCCCAACAGAGTCTTTCCTTGGCCGAACCATAGCAATGCCGATGGCAGCCACAGCCATTGTTGCCGTCACTCTACCGTTTCCGGCATCAACATTAGGTATATGTTATTGCCGATTGATTTGATTTTAGTCCATGATTGTAGATAGCATAATATGATTAAATTATGATAATTAATTAATGAAAATTTTGTTGTACAGTGAATTAGGGGAAAATGTGAAATTAGGTATTAATTTTATAAACTATGTGACTTGATTAATAATTAAATGTAATGATTGGTTGTGAGTTATTTTGAATAGGAATGTTTTCATAAATAGCATTGATAAAGCTGTATATACAACTTGAAAGTGAATTATATTAATGTTATAGTGAACTAAGACTTCAATGACCGAGTATAACTAGAAACATTAGATTTGAAATTAGATGTTTGTAGAGTCATATTGATAAGTATTGAAGATTAAATTATCATGTTATGAGGATGGTCGTATAATGGTAGTAACAACTAAATTGTAATTAGGGTGAATACGCTAGTTAGTTACTGTTGGATTTTGAGTTGTTTATAATTAGGTGAATTGGATGCCCTAGGTTGAGATTTTGATGTAATTGATGTTGCACGCTTTATATGATGTGATGATTAGTAAATGCACTTGAATTTAGTATGCATGCATCGGTTATGAGGTTGGTATGCGAGAAAGTGGTAATAAGGGCTAAGTTATTATGAGTACTCATGTATTATCTGATTGCATATAGTTTGTTTTGTTCTTGTTTGATTGATTGTGATTTTTTATTGTTCTTCATTACATTCATGCATCACATGATTAGAATGAGCATTAGTATTTAGTCTTGATGTATAGGCACAAAGTAAGAGCTCGCTCCCTAGGCGCATGAAAACGTTTGAAGCTTCTACCAGGTCTATTTCAGACTCGTCCTTGTTTTACGCTCTATTCTATTGTATATTTGTTTTATTACTTACAGGATAGGTTAAGTGGCGTGTTATCGGATCCCACTTAACCCGGGCCATTTAATCAATATGTTTTCCGAATTAATAACCCTTGAGGATGAGATCCTTTGAGTATGTTTTCAAAAAACAAAAATCCACTATAAGTTGCCTTTGGGCCTATTATATAAGTCTCTTCCTAAGCCTATATATACAATTTTATCGAGTTTTTAGTGAGACGAGAGAAAGGGAAAACCGACTCGCACGTACCATGAGCTGGTGCACGTGCGAGTCAAAGCGGGATCTGGATTAGTGAGAGGGTTGTTCCATTCACGAGGGATCCTGACAATTCCATCTTTGAGCTCCTCACACCCGGATAAAGTGGAGGTTTATGGGTAATGTTAAGTATAGCATACGTCCCGACTTGTGGTTCAAAGGGTACTAAAGACGACTGTCGAGAGTATTCGGCCTTCGTGCTCAAGGCCAGGAGAATTATGGAGGAAAGGAGAGGGCTTAGGATATACTTATAGTCCTGACGGACTAGAAAATAAAATGAGAAAATGTCGATAGAGGCATCAACAGAGAAGTCAGTTCGGGATGCTACTGGGTCTGCAGCCTGGTGGAGCCTTAGTAGGTGCTCTTCAGAGAGTTCTGGTGAAGTGTATGAATGATTTCCTATATATGAGAGTTAGCACTCATAGCTAATTTGATATTAGTTATATTTTGGACCAGTAACACTCGTTACTGACGTGTTTTTATAATATATGTAGGTGATGACTATGAGTTGGATGTGCCAGCCTGTATGGAAGAGCAATGATGTCTTTTGGACACACATGTCAGATGATAGAATGTTTAATGTTTATTTATGATGTCATTATATTGAGAATGATGTGATAAAATGTGAGATATGATATCTTCTTCACCAGAAAAATTTCTAATGGTGATATGTTAATATACATGTTTTAGTAAATATACTAAGAAAATTGAACATGTACAACAAGTGGGTGAAGACCCAAATATGATGGGAAATGTGAATAGAATGCATAGGTGGGTCGAGACCTAGATTTAGAGTGATTTATATAATAGATTAAAATTCTATGTGACTAAAATGTTTGTGCAAAGACCGTAAAGAAAAAAAAGGACTCGGATGCGGTAAAGGACAGAACGTGGTCTGAGAAAGACCAAATGTGTTATATTCTTTACCCGGTTAATTATTTACCCATTTTATTATTTACCCGGTTAAATGAAATACGAGTCTAGGGGTGTTTTCACATACCCTAGCCATCATTTTCATTTTTATAAATTTGAAAGAGGACGTCATTTTTGGTGTAAGGGGGCGTCTTCCTCACCTTAGCCCCTAGTCCTCCTCTTCCTTAGCTGGGCTTCTTCCTTGCTTGGGTATCCTTCTTATCTCCCTATTCTTAAATTTCATGCATTCATATGTCTTTTTAATTGATACTAAGCTTGATAAACATGAGAAATAAAGTCTGAAATAAAAAATAAACAACAAGAACTAAATTGGAAACTGGAATCCCGTCCATGGCCGAGTAGTCTGAAATTTTGGCAAGATGGGCGACCGTAAGAACAATTTCAAGGCAGCCCTCACAACCCTGACACCTCTCTTGCTGCTGGGTCGAAGGGAGGGCTCGCCATGTCCCTAGTTTCTGGTGGGTGGCAGAATTGCAGCGGTGAATGGGCGGAGTTGCAAGGGTGATGGAAGTGGCGACGTTCTGCTGCAATAGGTGTTGTAATGGACGTTCAGAGGGGTAGACACCGGTTGTGTTTCGTCGACAAGCATCATAGGTTCCTTCACAGCAGTTCAGGCTGCCAAAGCAGTCCACAACGGACGACCTTCTCGCCGGAATTCATGGTGGTGAAGTGCATAAGTGGGGAGAATGACCATACTCCATGCAACGTCCAAAGGTGGCCAATCTTTCCTGTTTTGATGCCAGCCTGAGGTCGTGGAACATCTGAATTGGAGCAAGGTGCAAGAAAGGAGGGGTCTTGAGGCTGGGAGAAGAGGAACATGCCTGGTTTGGTGCAGGACGGCGTCTTGGATCGCTGCTGTAAATCACGCACATGAAGCCTCCTCGCTTGCTGATTTTATCTTGTTGTTGATGCTTTGTTGGGATGTTTAGATGGTGGTTCAATTGGGTGCCAAGATAAGGGTTGGAGGAGAAGGACGAACTTGTTTTTGGAGAAGAGAAGAATGGCGATGGGAAGAAGAAGAAGAAGGGTGGCAGTTTTGTAAATATGGGTTGACTCGATACCGACTCGAGTTAAAAAATAATACTAACTCGTAATAAATCTTTAAAAAATAATCATTTTAATAGGTTATTGTTAAAGTTGCTAAACTAATTAATTATTGGACGAAATCGACATTGACATAAATAATAAAAAATACGGTAAGGATAAACGGTCGATAATTAATCGGCATACTATAAGTGATTAATTTTAAATTGGATGTTTATAAGGGATTAATAGAATAAAGATTTTACCTTTACCATATTAAATTTAATATTAGGTAAATAAAGTGATTATTTTAATAACGAGTGATTAAGGTAGAAAATGGGTTATTAAAATATAATCTGTGTAAACAAATCACAAGCGACGAACCTAAATAGCATAATGAAAATAAATAAAGTTCAAAACTTTATATTGATTCGAATAATTTAAAATAATTGTCATTAATAATATTTTTGAATTATAATAATACAAATTATTTTAAATAATTTAATCGTATAACTTATTTAATTAAATTGCTATGAACTAAGGATAGTGATTAAAGATTTAATAACCGTAAACTAAATTATCAAGATTGTGGTTAAGTAATTATCGTCTCAAAGGAAAATATATTAATAATAGTAATTAAATATTTTTATAAGTTAATAATTATTTTATTATTTGTTAAGTGTTAATTATGATCTAGATAATTAATTTAAAATGTAAAGTAGGATTTAAATGATTATATCACATGAATAATTTAATATTTAATATTGTTGAATTTTAATAGTGATATATATATATTAGTTATTTAGTTGACATGCATTTCTACTTGAATAAAATTATACTTATATATAATTTTATGTTCTCGTTTAGATTAGGATCATTGGTCACAGCTGCGAGTTCGCTTACAAACTATCCAGGTCCGTATAATTATTTGAAATGTTGTATTTTCCCAAGTTGGTAGCCTTTGTCGACACTAATCTCAGAATGAATTGGGAGACAATGACTAATTTTAGAATAACCTGGGAGACCACCTAATCTCAGAATGAATTGTGAGAAAATTTCTAATCTAAGAATAGCTTGGGAGGCAATTACAAATCTCAGAATGACCTGAGAGACTTTTACAAATCTCAGAATGACCTGAGAGTCAATTACTAATCTCAGAATGATCTGAGAGATAATTACTAAAAGACCTGCGAAACGATAATAAAGACGGGTGACATGATAATATGGATTATATTAACTTGTTTTATTTAATTATGCGGCTTAATGGTTTTATCACTAACACGGAATTGCCTCCGCAGGTGAGCAGCTTTGGACTGAAGAATAAAAGTGACCCAGGTTTGGAGAATTGATAATAAAAATTAGACTTCCTTATTATTCTCTTGTGTTATAATTGTAGTTATAGGAAACGGTCCGAGATTGTAGGACAATTATTTTATCTATTGTCATATGCATCAGAACATGTTTTATTTTTTTAATTTATAAATTCTAGACTTATTTACAGTATTAAAATTCATGTTTTGGAATTATTTACCATGTTACGATTCATGTTCTTGCATGTTATAATTACATTAACTATATTTTTAGGTAACACCCGGTCCGGTTCGGGTGGGTCGTTACAGTTTGATATATATATATATATATATGTATTTGTACATGTTAAATTGATAGGGTGGCCCCTAATTGCACTTTTTAGGGGACATCTTAAGATGTCGAGGGTTGATTTGCACGAGTTGGGTTCGAGTTAGCTGACCTAACAGAGACCAGTGACATTCTGGTTTAGTTCTCGAGCGTGAACCCGGATTTGAGGTGTTACACGGGCAGCTAACTCTTAGGTAGCATCCTATGCCTCCTTGCCGAGATCAATATGCTCGAGCTCCTCAACCTCCACTCCAATGCGCAACCCCCTTGTCCACCCCTGGCACTATCACCCTCATCGACTCGCCCGACTCCAAACCCAATTAACTTGGGATCAATCGGATAGGAATCAGCCTGACTGGTCTAGTTTTTAGAAGACCTGGTCATCTATTTTTTGACTCGGTTTTCTTCCAAGCCTTATTAAATTGGCCGATTTTGAGTGAAATCAGCCTAGTTTTGCAACTCGCTCAAGAGTTTGATAGAAAAGAAAAAATATATTTTAGGCACAAATATATAAATTACCAGAAAAAAAAAGAGTAGATCTGTTGGGAAATTAGGGGAACTGCTCGGGAGGGAGCTAGCTTCACTGCATATGAGATCATAAATGGGAGACAACCTTCGGGAGATCTGAGCTGTCCTTTATCTTTCACAGGCTGGCTGACAACTGATAATGCAGATTATTTATGAGTCTCTGACTTCGTGCAGCAAAAATATCACTTTTAATTGAATTAGCGATAAAAGATATTATCAAATCTTATTAAAAATTTAAAACATAAAAAATTATTATAATGATAATAATTGTTTCAAAATTACAGCTTTATTCCACAACTTAGTCAAATTTGACTTCTTTACTTCATCGTTTTCCAAATCTAGGGCTAGTCACGTTCATGGCTAAGAGCTAAAATATAAACAGAGGTTCTTCCCGGAAGGTTCTTAAACACAAAAGAATAAATAAACGTCAATGCTTTCCCTCAAATTTCTACAGCTACACAGTGTTTTTCTAGGCACAGTAGGATTAGTTGGACATTTAGATACGAAGACAATTTTGTTTATATAAAAATTATAACGATGTGATTCTAAGGACTGACTAGATTTAAATATTGATATTTTCATGTGAGTTGTAGCTGATAGTTAAGTTCCTCAGTAGAAAATAATTAGATATAATTGCCTATCTTTTAAAAACCTCGAATGCCAAACTTCTCAACCACCTATGCATGGCATTTTATGTGTAACCTACCGTCTCCTGACCTCCCAACTCAGAAGACAAGATGTTGGGACCAGCCATCTACAACTTTCTGCCTACACCGAAAACAGAAAGACAGAAATAGAACTGTTGTCCACCACCTTTAGCAATGAGCATTGGCCACCTTCTCGTAATGCAGCCGCAAATTTAATTTTATTAGAAACTATTTCAGTTTAGTAGAAAAATAAACGAATAGCTTAAGAAAGCCCGAGCATGTCCAGCACGTGACAGGGTTAAACAGTTTTAGTTGGGGGATGGGGCCGTTGCTCGAGTAACAAATGTGCAGCTGGCCTCACCACTCTAGCCGTCCGGCCACCTACCAAGTATAAAGGGAGGAAATACATCCTCACCATCGTTTCAGCCCGTTCCAATATTACTATTCAGCGAAAAAATAAGATGAACCACCTTTTATATATAACTTATATGAACTGTATTTTATTTTGAACCTTTGTTGATCAGTTTCATGTACATATGTGGGAAAAGTAGAATACATAAATGAGAGATTGATAAAATTTTATTATTTTTTGAGATCAATGTGAATTACTTTTAAATTTTTTAAAACACACTAGTTCAAAAATATTTTAAACGTAATATTTATTATAATTGCATTTATAACTAAAATAGAACGGTTATCAAATTGATAAAAAATCTATGAGCATCCTAATTATTTAATTTTACATCCACCTAGCTAGATTTTGATTAATAGGAAATGGATTCTACTAAATTATTCAAAATAGAAACGTAACTCATATAAGCTATAAGTGATGTAGCTCGTGTATATAATTAGTAACATATAACTATATAAGTTGACCGGTGTATTTGATTAATTGATGGGGTGATGGAGTTGGTCATTTTCCCCGCAAATGTAGAATAAATTGCAGCTTATATGTACTTTTTCGGCTTATTGTTTTTACACAAACCATAGTAAATTAGCAAATTCCTAGCTTCAAGAGGTTGGGAATGTAAAATCTCATAATTAGTTAGTCAAATTAGTCTTACTTCAAATACTTACTAGAATATGATCCAATATGTAACTAAGTAGTGCGCATACAATTTTCAACTTTGTTAACAACTTTTGAAAATATGATTGAGCTACTTAATTTGCACTAATTAAGTCAAACTTTTACAAGTAGTAGTATTTGAGGTAACCTAGGACCGCATTAGATGATGGAGGTTTGTTTTGTTGGGCCCTTTCAGAGGGTTTCTTCATCCAAAAGATAGTATAAAGAAAAGATTTTCTTATTAGTTTATATACAAGTCATCAACCTCATCCAATATTGATCTGTGCCTAATCTCAATAATTTTCCATTTACACATTTGGCAGATGACTATACCCAAAACACCAAGATACTATAATCATCACCTGACAATCTTCTTTTAAACTATCAGACAGAACTTATGAAGGAAACTTATCCAATCAACATAGACAAACACCAAAGCCCACATAGCTGTGATATTATTGTTGTGCCCTGTAAGCCTCCAAAGGGATTTGCAACAGGTGTTGCGTGCCTCTATTGATTTAGAAGCTAGCATAAGGTTCCCATTAGCCTCTGATTGTGTCTTTACACACCATGAGGTACCGGGTTGGGGAGAAGGGTGTGGATCAACTAATGAAGGTGTATGTATCTCTCACCCAGTGTGGGATTGCGAGAAACATCCTTCCTTATTCTTGAAAATGAAAAATAAAGCTTTATCCGAAAACTTGATTTCACCCAATGAAGCTCTCAACCTTTTTCAAACTTACTTCCACTTTAGAATACTTCAATCTCTTTTTAATATTTAGATAATGAACATCCTTTTTTTCATATACTAATCTCCTAATTTATACACATAAGTCAATAGCTTTGTGCACCATTCAACTACTTGAGCATTAATGTAAATAGGATCCTCCAAACTCAAATACTAATTTTTCTCTCAAGTTTGAATTCAAATAAGTCCAAACCTTTAGGTTTTACCTAGACATTCCGATCTTTAAGGTTCCATCTTTAGCCTTTGTTCAAGTCCAAGTCTGAGACATCCAGACTGAGACTAACTTTATGTTCTATAACACCTTGATTCTACTCGACACTAGACTGAATCAAGATATTAGAATTTGGCAAACTATGTAACACCCCAAATCCGGTTCACGCTCGTGAACCGAACCGGCATGTTACAGGGCCCCGGTTAGGTTGGCTAACCCGAACCTAACTCATGTGGATCCAATCTCGGCGTCTTAAGATGAAGATACGATCCATCATGAATGAATAAATACGAAAAATCCTAACATGGTACTACATGAATGACAAGCAATTCAAAATACACACCAATACAGTTACGATCAAAATTCTGAAATAAAACAGACAGGGTCTCCCCTAAAAGTGCAATTAGGGTCCACCCTGTCAAAATAATATATACAAGTATATAAGCATATATCAACAATTTCATTCACACACAATCTGATATACTATAAGCTCATTCTGGAACTTGGGTCCTAACCCATCATACTTTTGCTGCGCTACTCTGATCATTTCATTTCATGTCATTGTCATGCATCAAACATTTAATCATGTCATTCACAAAACAATAACATAATAATACAATATTAAACATTCAGAAATCTAACATGTGTGTGCACAAGACCTCATTGCTCCTCCGTCCAAGCTGGCTCATCCATCTCGTGCTTATCACCTACATATATATAAGAAAAACGTCAGTAACAAGCGTTACTGGTCCGGAAAATAAAATAACTATAACAAACTGGCTATGAGAGCAAACTCTCATCTGAAAGAAAACATCATACTCCACGTGAACACTCTGAAGGGCACTACTGAGGAGCCACTGGGCTGCAGACCCGGTAGCATCCCGAACTTACTGCTCTGCTGCTGGTACTGTGCTACTCTCAGCACTTCTTTTTCAGTACTTCTCATGAAACTTTATCCTAAGCCCTCTCCGAACCTCCATATCTCTCCTGGCCTTGAGCACGAAGGCCGAGTACTCTCAGGCAGTCGCCTTTAGTACCCTTTGAACCACAAGTCCGGACATGCGCTGTACTAAACAGTACCCGTAAACCTCCACGTTCTCCGGGTGTGAGGAACTCAAACGCGGAGTTGTCAGGATCCCTCGGGAATGGAACAGTCCGCTGGCACTAATCCAGAGCCCGCTTTGACTGTCACGGCATCCTCTGCATGGTACGTGCAGTCGGTTTCTCCATCTCTCGTCTCACTGAAAACTCGATAAAACTATATATATAGGCCTGGGAAGGGATTCATATAATAGGCCCGAAGGCAACTTGTGGTGGATCTTGTTTTCGAAATCATCCTCGAGGGATCTCATCCTCGAGGGGTTATTAATCCGGAAATATTCGATTAAATGGCCCGAGTTAAGTGGGATCCAATAAAACGCCACTTAACCCGCCCTGCAATAATAAAATAAACATACAATGGAAGAGCGTAAAACAAGACGAGTCCTAAACGGACCTGGTAGAAGCTCCAAGCGTGTCATCGCGCCTAGGCGGCGAGCTCCTACTCCGTACCTACACATCAAAACTAAATACTAACGCCCGCTAACTAAATGATGCATCAAACTCAATAACATCAAAATCACAATGCAAGCATCCATCAACATAACAATCAGAAAATCATAAAAATTAATTAATCCTAGCTCATCCTATTCATACTAATTTTATTACGTGTCTATAACTTATGCCGTGGTCACTTATCATGCTCTGACCTGATCTACTTCATTACATCACTGATCCTTCATTCACACTTAATCTCATCATGTAACTTATCATTTCATCCCTAATTAGTCATTAATCACATCATACACATGTTTACTTCATTCATAATCTTAACATTCATCATAATAATTAATCAACCCTAGCATGCTATGCTAACAATTATCATCAATTTTAAATAATCAAATCGGAGGTAATTATACCTCACGTCGTCGGCAATCGGCGACGGCTAGGGTTCCGTCGCGCGTCTCGGAGCTCAAATTCGGCGCTCATCGGCGTCCGAAGCTCGATCGGGCTCCACTGGGTGAGCCCCGCGGAAGATCCGGTGAATTCCGGCGAATTCCAGAAATTCCGATTTTCCGGCGGTTTTCCGGCAGCTAATGGCGGTTTTCCGGCGACTTCCGGTGGTTTTCCGGCGACAATCGCCATCGGCGTCTACTAGCTGGATAGGGGTCATATAGGGTACCATTGGAACCGGCTCGGCGAGCCCGACTCATCTATGAGGTCGACGCGGTCGGCCGAGGCGGTGGCTCGCCGGAAAAGGCTAAAACAGAGCCGGCGGCGATGGGTGGCTCGATCCGGCCGCCCTGGGCGGCGCTGGCCTCCGTGCCGGTCGGGGAGGGTCGCTGGAGGGCTGAGGGTGCTGAGCCGACCTCCTGATCATGGCGGCGACGATCGCCGGCGGCGCAATCGCCGACGAAAACGGAACGCGGCGCGGCAATTGGCGAGGCGTTTCGGCGTCGCGGCGGCCACATGGTGGCCGGGGCTGGTCGGGGCGGCACGGCGACGCCGTCGTCGGGCTAGGCGGCGACCATCGACTGCCGGGCGGCGGCGGCGGCGGCGGCGACGCGCAGTGGCGGCGCGTCGAGGTAAGGGTTTCGGGAAGAAAAGCAATGGTCGGGGGTGTGTGTGGTGGCAAACTCGTAAATATTACTTGACTCGTCTCCGACTCGAGTCAAAATAATATTTAAGTCATAAAAAAATTCCAAAAAATTTGGGAAAAATCCTATAAAATCAAACAACACAAAAAAATCATAATGATATGCTCTAGAACTATCAACCCACCCAAAATGCCCGTAACGCGTCCTAACGCGATAAACGGCCTAAAACTAATTCTACGATCCATTATATATAAATAATAAAAAAAATGACTGACATACTCTCATATATCTGATAACTCATTCTGTTCTGCTGTGTTCATGACGTTATCATCATATACTTGGGTACGCATGACCCTCATAGCTCATACACGCGACCGGCGTCGGCTCGGTACACGTGTCCTGAAACTGACTCAACTCGAAAAATAACGGTCGACCCGACCGGTTCTGAATATAAAACCCTAACTCGAATCGTGGGTTTTACAAACTATCTGTTGGACTAAAATACGTAGCAGCGGATCTTAAACCTCATTAGTCTTAAGATAGAGACCTAGGGTAAATGTTATACATAAACGAGCATGCATACCATAAGCAAAGGGTAAGGTACTAACATTAGTCTTCCAATATGACACTCCAAGTATTCAAAAGATGTGTACATCTGCTATAATTAAGAGTGATGACTTTAAAGCAATATATATGAGCACTTCGAGTGTGTAGAAGAGCTGCACCCCACTACGATTAAGAGTGATGCTATTCATCTATGCATGATCCATATTTTTACTTCTTAGGTTTTGACTTGTTACATAGCTTATTAAGTAACCCTATCATGGTGCTGAAACATTACAAAGGTCATGATTACCTACTCTATAAACCATTCAAAATAAGAAAAGTAAATATGAGAGGACATCATCAATTGCTATGGCTTTATACCTTAACTGGTCTTCACATCGAATCTTAAAGGGTTAATAAACGTTAGCTCCCTACTATCTACGTTTCTCTTACACACTTAAACAACTACAACCACAACGTTTAGTGTACTTGATTTGGCTCAACGCTCATATTCCAACACATTGAGGCTTACATATGCAACCTACAAAAACTTATTAGTTTTATGACCCAAAGTTTATTCAACAACCTACAAGATAGAGTTAGTGCAATAAAGAAGATTAATAGGCACACCTTGTTGCCCATATATAAGACTCACATAGGTTAGGCCCAAGCCCACATAAGAGTACATCACTTGAGGTTCAACTACCCGAGTTTTGGGGACATAAATTACATAATATGAGCATAAATTGTAGTATAAATATTAAATACATAAGAAGCATTATTATCCCCGCCTCCTACTCAAGCTATCTGACTCGTCCTCCACACCAACCATCACTAAGAGACACACACACACACATACACACACACACACACACACACACACACATATATATATATATATATATCTAAGAAAACACGTCAGTAATCAAAATATCATGGAGTCTATAGTTGACATAGGGAATATATCAACTGGAAAATGGATGTCATAACATCCACGGGAATTGATCTGAAACTTCAAGAATTTTCACATAGGGCTATAATCATAAACATAGGACATGTGAGCTATTGATGCTCAAGCATAAACTATTATTCATACATAAAAGAATCCCACACATCATCCTCTGTGAACCACCGCCATGGTACTCTATGGCAAGGAAAGCAAGTTAGGTTAGCCAAAATTTCAAGAATGTGCGCCATTACGCATTACCCCCATAACCATACTACCCGTGGTCAAGGGAGTATCAGCATGGCCTACATATCTCTATATATCAAATCATGTTTCTCATCATAAAATCCACTTAAAACATGGTTATACATATAATGCTCAGGTAGAGGATTCATAATATAGCTTTCTCGATTTTATCATTTGAAAACAAATCAAAGGTTTCAAAATTAAAGTTTTGTTAATCACTTGAAAACTGGACTAAATGGCCCCCGCCTTAGTGGGGTTTGATAAAGCACCACTAATACCGTCCTATCATGAAAACTCAACTAAACTTGCTTACAGAGTCAAGCATATAATCAAACATATGGATAACTACAAACATGGTGAGTAGAAATATTCGAACTACAATGGCAAGCTCATTCTAGGTATCCTAATCATAAAATGACATAGAGTCAAATTCTAGTTGTGTAAGAACACAAGGAAAAGCCTCACTTACACAAATATACGATACATATCATACATGACATTTATAATATACATCACATACATAGCCTAAGCTACTTAAATTTTATTAGTTTCACCCTTTATAAAATTAAGTCGTTTATTTAGATTTAAGAAGTAAAATACATAACCAGGGTTTGTTTGAAATTAGCCCATCCCATGTCATGCCATTTACTTAACTTTCTACGGTTGCTTAACTTAGCTTAATTAATCAACCACTTAAATCAGTTTAAAATGGGCCGAAACTTACTGTTTTTACTTTTAATAGGCATATGCAACATCTTCAATTTTATAGAGGTTTGTAACTATGGTCTTATTGGGTTCTTAGGCCCATAAACCTAATGGATCACTTTTGGAAACTAGTTGTAGGCTATACACTGAACTTGCTGGACTTGCTTAATGGGCTTTTAACATCTTAAAATTACCAAGAAAATTACTATGGATTACTAACACCACAAGCAAGGTTCATTCGCAAGATTGGATTCAGAAAGGGAGAGAAAGTTAGAGAAAATCTAGAACAAGCTTATGTCACTTAAATTTTTTGGTGGAAACCTATGATTTAAGATGGGGCATTTTCTTCACTGCCTAAATGGTGTGTAAATGACCTGAAACTTCACCAAGGCGTTGGGAATATACATAATATGAGGTGGGTAACAGTCTTGAGAAGCTTACAAACTCTCCATATTTTCCCATAATAAATTTTGAAGCTTTCAAACCTTGGTTTCCACCGTACAGTTCTACACACTTCAAAACTCTGATTATATTAGCCGAACAAATGAACTCTAAATGAGTCTACATTTGCTATATTTATAATATACAATTAGTAAAACATTACTTAATTTTAACAAGATTTTTGGAGATAAGGGTTTGTTTCAATTCCATATGGTAAACCTTTGCCACTGTCTCAACTTAAAGAGATAGCAAAGTCTTTTATTTCTAATTTTTTTCATGACCTTACTGACTTTTTCTTAGTCTAATTATTTAGTAGAGTATAGCTAGGCCACAGATCTAAACATGCGCAAAAGATCTCAATCAAATAGCAACATCACAATGATATAAAAATCTTGGGACTTGCATTACGTATCCAGAGTAGGTAAGAAATTACACATGAATGTAATTCCAATCACTATTTGAGTATGAAACAGAAAAGGAATACATGTATAATCTATTTGGCCGTGTAGCTAAATGAATTAAGAGCAAAATGACATAAAGTTTGCATTTTTATGACATGAGATGAATGAGTTATCACAAACTTACCACAAGTGTGCATGAAACTAACATCCTACGGTGTAAAATTTATAACGATTTTAATACATCACAAAAAATGCTCAAAATAAAGCAAAAATGTTCCTAACACGGAGATGTACATGCTTAAAATTATACACAAATACAAAATTACACGCATCCAAGTAACAAGACATGCAAACACGAGAAAAAGAATGAAGAAGAAGCCTTACCTCTAAAAGAAGATTAGGAGGAGGTTCTTGGGGCTTCCCAACCCAAAACTGTAGCAACCCCAATTTCAAATATACATAATACATGAATTAGGTTCATTACTAGCGTCATCTCTTGACATGAATAAATATAAATAATAAACGAAGAAAAATAATTCTATTGAGGCGATCAACACTTCCATACATATAAAGCTAAATTAAAAATCCAAACTTCTATTACATAACTGTTTGAGCACCTCTCATGTAACAACCTGCCCTTAACCGGGCTAGGGTTATTTAAAAAGTCAAATGTTGTAAACATACTATTCATGAACATGAATCATAACGCGGTAAATAAGTCTAGAAAATTTATAAATCAAAAAAATAAATCATATTCTAATAGCATGTGACAATACATAAAAATAAAGTTCCGCAGTCTCTGACCGTTTCCTATAACCACATTTATAACACAAGAGATTAAAAGGAAGTCCAATTTATTATCAATTCACCAAACCTTAGGTTGGTAAAAGAACTACCAACCACACTCTTAATCCTCAGTCCAAAGCTACTCATCTGAGGAGGCAATTTCACATTAGTGATAAAACCACTAAGCCGCATAATTAAATAAAACAAGTCAATATAATCCCTATTATACTTTTAGTTGTTATAAGCCTATACTGAGCTCTTAATATGGTGGGAGGGGTGGCCACACCATCCAGCTCCAATCCCATGCATGTGCACACACGCTACATGGTCCATGGCCTATAGTTCGTAAGTGAACTTGCAACTCTGACCAATGATCCTAATCTGAACGAGAACTTAAAATTATACATAAGCATAATTTTATTCGAGTAGAAATTCATGCAACTACATGACTAATATATATACAATTATTAAAATTTGACAACATAAAGTATGCAACATTCAACAATCTTAAATATTAAATTATTCATGTGACATAATCATTTAAGTTTTACTTTACATTTTAAATTAATTATCTAAATCATAATTCACACTTCACTAATGATAAAATAATTATTAACTTATAAACAAGTATTTAATTACTATTATTAGTATAGTTTCCTTTGTGATGATAATTACTTAATCCTAATCTTGATGATTTAGTTTACGATTTTAATTTTTAATCACTATCATTATTAATAGTAATTTAATTAATTAAGTCATTCGATTAAGTCCTAATTCAAAGATATTACTAATAAAATTATTTTAAATTATTCAACTCAATAAAGGTTCAAACTTTATTTATTTTCATTATGCTATTTAGGTTCAACGCTTGTGATTTTTAGACGATTATAATTTAATAACCCACTTTCTACCTTACCGACTCGTTATTAAAATAATCACTTCATTTACCTAGTATTAAATTTAATATGGTAAAAGGTGAAATCTTTATTTTATTAATCCCCTATAACCATCCGATTTAAAATTAATCACTTGTAGTACGCCGATTAATTTTTGATTGTTTATCATTACCGTATTTATATTATTTATGGCGATTTCGTAGAATAATTAATTAGTTTAGCAACTTTAACCCATAACCCATTAGAATAATTATTTTTAAGATTTATTACGAATTAGTATTATTTTTAACTCTAGTCGGTGTCGAGTCAAGCATATATTATAAATTTGCCATCTTCTTCTTCCCCGACTGTGAGATCCCTCAACTTAGTCCCACATCTAATACCTACTAGGAGAAGATCCTGTTTATAAGTGGAAATGAATTATAGATCTTTAACTTGGGTTAACCATTTTAAAGAAATGACTTATGCCCATTACGTTGCACTTTGGGCCAGGTTGTTACAGGTGGTATCAGAGGAACCCAATTCCGTGTAGATGGTGGGATGGACTAGGGACGTTGGTTAGGCTACCGGTGTAACACCCCAAATCCGGTTCACACTCGTGAACCGAACCGGCATGTTACCAGCCCCGGTTAGGTCGGCTAACCCGAACCTAACTCATACGGATCCAATCTCGGCGTCTTAAGATGTAGATATGACTTGTCATGCATGGATAAATTCATAAAACCCTAACATGATACTACATGGATGACATGCAACCAATTTTCACATCATTACAATTACGGTAAAAATCCTGAAATAAAACCTTCAGGGTCTCCCCTAAAAGTGCAATTATGGGCCCACCCTGTCAAAATAATATATATATATATATATATATATATATATATATATACACATGCATCTATGATTTCATTCACACAAAATCTAACATATTATGAATTCATTCTGAAGCTTGGGTCTCAACCCACTACGCTTCCGCTGCTCAACTCTGATCATATTTTTGCATTCTGTTATCGTGTCTTAGCATTTCATTCACATCATATCATCATGCTCAAACATTTAATCATGTCATTCACAATATAATAACATAATAATATAATATTAAACATTCAGAAATCTAACATGTGTGTGTACAAGACCTCATTGTTCCTTCGTCCAAGCTGGCTCCTCCAACTCGTGATTATTACCTACATATAGTATAAAAACACGTCAGTAACAAGTGTTACTGGTCCGGAAAATAAAATAACTATAACAAGCTGGCTATGAGAGCAAACTCTCATATGAAAGAAAACATCATACTCCACGTGAACACTCTGAAGGGCACTACTGAGGAGCCACTGGGCTGCAGACCCGGTAGCATCCCGAACTTACTGATCTGCTGCTGGTACTGTGCTACTCTCAGCACTTCTTTTTCAGTACTTCTCGTGAAACTTTATCCTAAGCCCTCTCCTTACCTCCATATTTCTCCTGGCCTTGAGCACGAAGGCCGAGTACTCTCAGGCAGTCACCTTTAGTACCCTTTGAACCACAAGTCCGGACATGCGCTGTACTAAACAGTACCCGTAAACCTCCACGTTCTCCGGGTGTGAGGAACTCAAACGCGGAGTTGTCAGGATCCCTCGGGAATGGAACAGTCCGCTGGCACTAATCCAGAGCCCGCTTTGACTGTCACGGCATCCTCTGCATGGTACGTGCAGTCGATTTCTCCATCTCTCGTCTCACTGAAAACGCGAAAACTATATATATATATGGCTGGGTAGGGATTCATATAATAGGCCCCAAGGCAACTTGTGGTGGATCTTGTTTTCGAAATCAACCTCGAGGGATCTCATCCTCGAGGGGTTATTAATCCGGAAAATGTTCGGTTAAATGGCCCGAGTTAAGTGGGATCCGATAAAACGCCACTTAACCCGTCCTGCAGACAATAACTCAAACATACAATAGACAAAATCATAAAAATCAGAGAGAAGTCCTAACGGACCTGGTAGAAGCTCCAAGTGTGTCATCGTGCCTAGGCGGCGAGCTCCTACTCCGTACCTACACATCAAAACTAAATACTAACGCCCACTAACTACATGATGCATCAAAATCAATGAATCACACACAACACCATCATCATCCATCACAATGACCAATCAAATAATCATAAAAGTAAATAATCCTAACTCGTTCTATTCATACCAATTTTACTGTGTTTTTCTAAGTTATCTCGTGATCACTTATCATGCTGAGACTCGATCTACCTCATTAGATCACTTACTGTTCATTCGCAATTACCCAAATCATACAATCATCCCTTTACTCATAATTAGGCATTACTCATGACGGTTAATCAAATCTAGCATACTGTGCTAACATTCATCATGACAACTAGTTAATTCTAGCATGCTATGCTAACAATCATATTCAATTTTAAATAACTCAATCGGAGGTAATTATACCTCACGTTGTCGGCAATCGGCGACGGCTAGGGTTCCGTCGCGCGTCTCGGAGCTCGAATTCGGCGCTCCTCGGCGTCCGACATTCGATCGAGTCCAACTGGGTGAGCTCCGCGGAAGATCCGGTGAATTCCAGCGAATTCCAGAAATTCCGATTTTCCGACGGTTTTCCGGCAGCTACTGGCGGTTTCCCGGCGGCTTCCGGTGGTTTTCCGGCGACAATCGCCGGCGGCGTCTACTAGCCGGAAAGTGGTCGTGTTGGGTACCCTCGGAACCGGCTTGGCAAGCCCGACTCATCTATGACATCAGCGTGGCCAATGGAGGTGGCGGCTCGCCGGAAAATGGCAAAACAGAGCCGGCGGCGACGGGTCGCTAGATCTGGCCGGCCACAGTGGCGACGGCCTCCGTTCCAGTCGAGGAGGGTCGCTGGGTGGTCGGTGGTGCTAAGGCGACCACTGGATGACGGCTGCGACGGTCGCCGGTGGCAGAATTGGCGACACGACCAAACGCAGCCACGGCGCTAGGCGTGGCGATTTCGGCGTCGCGGCGGCCCGATGGTGGCCGGACCTGGTCGGGGCGGCAGGGCGACGCCGTGGCCGGGCTGGGCGGCGTCGATCGGCGGCCAGGCGGCGTCGGCCGTGGCGGCGGTGGCGCGCGAACAGGGGTGGCGCGGGCGAGGGTTTGGGGAAGAAGAAAGGAAGGGTCGAGGGTGTGTGTGGTGGCAAACTCGTAAATATTACTTGACTCGTCTCCGGCTCGAGTCAAGTATAATAACTAAGTCGTATTAAATCCTAAAAAAATTCATAAAAATCGGGAAAAATCCCGTAAAATCAAACAAATACCAAACATCATAATGATATGCTCTAGAACTATCAACCCACCCAAAATGCCCGTAACGCGTCCTAACGCGATAAACGGCCTAAAACTAATTCTACAATCCATTATATATAAAAATAATAAAAAAATGACTGGCATACTCTCATATATCTGATAACTCATTCTGTTTTGCTGTGTTCATGACGTTATCATCATATACTTGGGTACGCATGACCCTCATAGCTCATACACGCGACTGGCATCGGCTCGGTACACGTGTCCTGAAACTGACTCAACTCGAAAAAATAACGGTCGACCCGACCGGTTCTGAATATAAAACCCTAACTCGAATCGTGGGTTTTACAACCTTCCCTCCTTATAAAAATTTCGTCCTCGAAATTTTAACTCAAGGAGGTTCTGCTGAAACTAGTTCCTGGAAGCTGGGATACATATCAGTCGTATCCTCTACTGGTTCAACAATCTTATACATCCTCACTGACTATAGTGGTGCCGACGTGGCGAGTCATGCTAGTGATGCTGACCATCTCAAACATTCTGGATTCTATACTTCCTGTGTCTGTTCTGACATTACCATCATCATGCTCTTCTGTTCTGATCCCTACTACTAACTCGGCGGAAAAACCTAGATCACCCCTAAGGGCCTACTGGGTTGGTCAAGCAAATACTCTAGAGTATCGCAAGGTTCTAATCTGGGCTATGTCTGGAAAACTACGCCGAGGGTAAGACCTACCTACTAACATCTACCCACGTCCCTCTAATCCTCATCTGTGAACAGTCACCTACATGTACTCGCAGGAACTCTACTCTAGGTCCTACAGTCACCTCAAGGCCTGCTATGAGTCTCCTGCTAAGTACGGTGGATACCCTAATGAGCTGCACGGCTCACTATCGCCAGTCTAGGTCCAACTCTCAGGTGTCCCTATACAAGGAACTGGACCGCTCACTTGGTTCTAGTTGACTCGGTCCTGAGTCATGTATCTCACTCTGTTCTATAAGAGAACAAGGATAGCTGCTATTCTCTACTGCATACTATGGCTCAGGTGACTATCTATACAACTACTAACTACTGTAGAAAGGAGGCGAGAACACCTGTACATACACAGCGTGTCTCAAGGAGTATGATTACAAATGGTATCAGAGCCGACCTGGTTCCGTGTTAGATGGTGGCCTGGATTAGAAACGTTGGCTAGGCTGCCGGTCACGGGCCAGAAATGTCATGGGCTGGGGCTAGCAACGGGCCAAGAATAGGCATTTGGGGGACGAAATATCCTATGGTTGGTGGATTGTAATATCCCTCAACTTAGTCCCACATCTAATACCTATTGGGAGAAGATCCTGTTTATAAGTGGGAATGGACTAGAGATCTTTAACTTCCGGGGTACCCATTTTAAAGAAATGACTTAGCCCATTACGTTGCACTTTGGGCTGGGTCGTTACAAATGGTATCAGAGCCGACCTGGTTCCATGTTAGATGGTGGGCTGGATTAGAAACGTTGGCTAGGCTGCCGGTCATGGGCCAGAAAGGTCGTGGGATGGGGCTAGCAATGGGCCAAGAATAGGCATTTCGGGGACAAAATTCCCTAAGGTGGGTGGATTGTGAGATCCCCCAACTTAGTCCCACATCTAATACCTACTGGGAGAAGATCCTGTTTATAAGTGAGAATGGACTATAGATCTTTAACTTTCGGGGTACCCATTTTAAAGAAATGACTTAGCCCATTACGTTGCACTTTGGGCTGGGTCGTTACATTTAGCTACCTTAGGCCGTCATCAACCAAGAAGGATCAGCCACCTTTGGACGACGCAGGGAGTAGGGTCATTCTCCCACGTCTCGCATGTTCGCCGCCATGAATTCCGGCGAGAAGGTCGTTAGCAGTGGACTGTGCTGGCGGCAGGAACTACTGTAATGGACCCCTGATGTTGTCGATGAAGAACAACCGACATCTACCCTCTGAAGCTTCCATTACAGCATCTGTTTCTGAGGAACGTCACCACCTTTGTCACCCTTGAAATTCCGCCAAGTAACAGGTGCAATTTCGCCACCCATCGGAGACAAGGGACAAGGCGATGCCACCCTTCAACGCAGCAGCCAAAGAGGTCGTTGGAGTTGTGAGCGGCTGCCTTGCAATTTTTTTCTCACGGTCGCCCATCTTGCCAAAATTTCAGACTCGTCGGCCATGGACAATATTTTAGTTACCAATTTAGTTCTTTTCTTTCATGTTGATTTGAGACTTTAGTTTCCGTGATTATCAAACTTATTATCATTAAAATAAAAAATCCATGCATGAAAATTAAGAATATAGAGATAGGAAGGATACCCAAGCAAGGAAGAAGCCGACACCAACAAGGAAGAAGCCGGCACCGATAAGGAAGAGGAGAAGAAAATGAGAATGACGGCTAAGGTGAGGAAGACACCCTCATAAAAATGAAATGAAAATGATGGCTAGGGTATGGGAAAACACCCCAACACCCGTATTTCATTTAACCGGGTAAAGAATAAAATATAATATTTAACTGGGTAGAGAATAAAATATAATAATAATAATATAATAATAATAGTAAAATATTTAACCGGGTAGAGAATGAAATTTAACCGAGTTGAATATTTATTTATTTTATGACAATCTTTACAATCTCCCCAATTTAGAAATATTTTGTCCTAGAAATATTATAACGGCAATAGGACAATAATGATTAATTATTTATTCGGTATCGATTCATGCTACTACAATCATAAGAATCTTATGCCATGAATAGGCTAGGGTATGTAACGACCCGCCATTTGTCACAACATTGTGGGCCTAGCTGGCAAGGTTTTACTCAAAATTTATGCAAATATGTCTAACATTTTTCTAAACAAAAACATATATAAAGATCCCACAGTCTTGGACCATTCTATAACGACCCGGCCATTTTTAACAATATTGTGGGCCTTGTTGGCCAGGTGTTACCAAAATAAAACTACTAAATGCCGTGTAATAAATTATAAAATAATGGTTCCCACAGTCTTAGACCGTTTCCCATAGCCACATTTATAACTCAAAACAAAATAAAAAGAAGTCTCATTTATTACTCATTCTCCTAACCTGACTATCCTATCATACTTTTATTCTACCTTAGTTGAGCTGAAATCAAACAATCTTGATTGGCCTACATACCCATGTCGGGATCAAGCTCGATGTAGTTCTATTAGCCGATGGGTCAGTCCATCGTGCCCCCTTATTGGCCGATGGGTTGCCACTATAAAATATTGGGCCAATGGATCAGTCCATCGTGCCCCCTTATTATGTTGGGTTGCCACTATAAAATATTGGGCCGATGGGTCAGTCCACCGTGCCCCCTTATTAGCCGATGGGTTGCCACTATAAAATATTGGGCCGATGAGTCAGTCCATCGTGCCCCCTTATTATGTTGGGTTGCCACTATAAAATATTGGGCCGATGGGTCAGTCCATCATGCCCCCTATTATGTTGGGTTGCCACTATAAAATATTGGGCCGATGGGTCAGTCCATCGTGTCCCCTATTATATTGGGCCGCCACTATATAATATTGGGCTGATGGGTCAGTCCATCGTGCCCCCTATTATGTTGGGCCGATGGGTCCATTCCATCGTACCCCCTATTGGCCGATGGGTCCATTCCACCGTACCCCTTATTGGCCGATGGGTCCATTCCACCGTACCCCTTATTATGTTGGGCCGATGGGTCCATTCCACCGTACCACTGTATTAGGTTGAGCCGATGGGTCCATTCCACTATACCCCCTATTGGCCGATGGGTCCATTCCACCGTACCACTGTATTAGGTTGAGCCGATGGGTCCATTCCACCGTACCCTCTATTGGCCGATGGGTCCATTCCACCGTACCACTGTATTAGGTTGAGCCGATGGGTCCATTCCACCGTACCCCCTTAGTTGGCCGATGGGTCCATTCCATCGTACCACTGTATTAGGTTGAGCCGATGGGTCCATTCCACCGTACCCCCTATTGGCCGATGGGTCCATTCCACCGTATCATTATATTAGGTTGAGCCGATGGGTCCATTCCACCGTACCCCCCTATTGGCCGATGGGTCCATTCCACCGTACCACTGTATTAGGTTGAGCCGATGGGTCCATTCCACCATACCCCCCTATTGGCCGATATTTATTTATGGACTGTCCATTCCATTCTGACATGTCCATTATTAGATTATGAACAGTGCGGCTAAAAAAATAGGGTTTCTTGAAACTAGTCAAACGTGAATTTCATATCTGCCATCTAATTTGCAACCATACAATATCTCAACACCCAAAGACCTATTGCAATTTATACCAAAAAGTTCCAGCAACTTAGCAAGGTATTTCTAATGAATTTATGCGTTGCAACCATGCATGTAAGAGTTCTAATGGAAAAGAAACTAAGAAGAAGTATGAAATACTTACACCACAATGGAAAGGCACTGAAGAGGAGGCAAGAAGGAGTGGACTGCCTTTTCACCCTAACCCCCTCCTCCTATATAGATATGCTTCAACGAGTTCCTTAATTAAATTCTCACATCTATTCATGTATAGGTATTCCCTAGGTTCATCGAGTCCCTTTATTAAATTCTCTTACCCCATCATCCGTTCATGAATCAGTATTCTCTAGGTTGGGTTCGTCTTCCCTAATGCCAGAGTTTGGCCTTACGTCTTCTCTAAGGTTAGGGTTTGGCTTTATGTTGAACCGTGACCGGTCTACTTGATAACCAACCATATCCATTCATCGAAAATAATATTTCATAATACTTAGGTTCAAGTCTTGAAATAAAAATTTTCACATATTTTCGCGGTTCTTACAGTTTCCCAGTAGCCACACTATTTATCAAATAGTAAAAAAGAAAGGAGTCCTCATATTTATTTTGCTCCAAGCTCTGGTTGTCAATCACCTAATCTCGTATCTGCACACCTATGGAGGCAATTCCGCGTTAGTGATTACAACACTAAGTAGTATAATAGGTAAAACAAAACAAGTACATTCTACTATTTCCTTAAGTTTATGTTAATATGCTGTGGAGCGATTCCTCTATACTCCAAAACAATGCGGAGGAGGTATCCACTGTGATCCGCACACCCCGGCTGTAGCCCTTTTGTGGGGAGGCTACCACTACCATCTCCAGTGCCAGTGCCTCGCACACCCCGGCCGTAGCCTTTTTGTGGGGAGGCTATCACTACACTCAGGTGATTGCTATGCCCCGTTTGTGGGGAAGCTCTCACTACCAATTCTACTGCCAGTGCCTCACACACCCCGGCCGTAGCCTTTTTATGGGGAGGCTATCACTGCACTCCAGTGCCAGTACCTTGCACACCCCGGCCGTAGCCTTTTTATGGGGAGGCTATCACTACACCCAGGTGATTGCTATGCCCCGTTTGTGGGGAAGCTCTCACTGCCAACTCTAGTGCCAAAACCTCACACACCCCAGCCGTAGCCTTTTTACGGGGCGGCTATCACTACTCTAAAACAATGTCGATGCATTACACAATTTATGCACATAATACGACCCAGTGTCGGACTGAGTCAATTCTTTGACCCCGGTTACACTTGGTGCATGGTGGTCGAATCTGGGCTCAGGCCGACCTAGGATACCAACAAGGAAAATACAATGTTCTACCTATTATACGTACCCGACTTGCGATTTCGTCTGACTATGATCCGTTAACCCTAATCTGAAAAGGGCATAAATTTATACATTAGTATAATTTTATTTTGCATGAACCTACATGCAACTACATGACTAATATACTATCAATTTTAAATGATGTAATTAGTTCATGTTAGTTTTTATTTCTTATTAAATTTTCAGCAATTCTAATGATAATTAATTATTAATTATCCCCATCCAAATCCCCATTATCTAATTGATAATTCAATTATTAACATATCCCATACTTTAGTCTTTTGTATTCACCTTATATTCTAACTCAACCGCATCAAATTCTCCTATATTGACCTGGTTGCCATCCCACTTTAACAATTCATTTAATGACCCCAAAGCTCCCAGCTTTATTGTAATCAACCAACAAAAGCTGGTATTTTCACCATGCATGGCGACCAACTAGTAATGTTGCGGCCTCCATTTGCTGCTATTGCGTCACAAAATTGGCCACCACATGGCAACCCTCAACCAGTCCTTGGTGACCCCATCCTGGCCACCCAAACAGCAACCCCGACCAGACCCATGACGACTATTCTAGTCAGCCACATAAACAGCACCCGATCAGCCCGCCTTCTTTTCCTTCCACCCAATCTCAGACCCTGTGAGTTCCCTCAACTTAGTCCCACATCTAATACCTACTGGGAGAAGATCCTGTTTATAAGTGGGAATGGACTATAGATCTTTAACTTCCGGGGTACCCATTTTAAAGAAATGACTTAGCCCATTACGTTGCACTTTGGGCTGGGTCGTTACAGACCCCATCTTCTATCTACCCCACTAATCTCATTGGAAAAACACCAAAGATCCAACCTTTATCCGCTGCTGTCTCATGGAACCCGGACTACACCCTACATGGGGACTTTAATTTCACCATTCATGGTGGCCAACCAGCAGCCATGGCGACCATGTCCTGCCGCATCAAGGTGACGATCAGCAGCACCCCAAGTGACGACCAGTCTGCCCTTTCCATGGCAGATCCACATCTGGGCAGCAACACCACCCCATCAACACCAACCTGGTCTCCCTACACTTCCTGATTTAGATCTCTCCCCACCGGTCTGACTCGGCCACCCAAGGCGACTCCGTCTGGCCAGCAGCACCGCTGGGAACACTCCCTACTTCCAGCACGTCAACCCTACTCACAAGGATGGAGGATGGTGTTGTTGCTGCTGCTAAAACAGCAGGACGTCCTCGTGGTTTTCTTCTTCCCTTGTTGATTTCTCATTTGATTCTTATGTTTAAGATGTTTATGATTTATGCAACATGTGTATGCATGCAATAAAAGAAAAAGAAAGGAAAAGGAATTACCCGAGCGAAGGAGGAAAGCCAGCATCTGTCGAAGGAGGAAAAAGATGTAGAAGACGCCGTCCCCTTCTCCTTTTATAAAGAATGAAATGACGGCTAGGGTTTGTGGAAAGACCCTTTCACCGCAATTCCTTTAATCGGGTAATTGGGTAATCAATACGGTTCACTTAACCATTTCACCTATCCTCTTAAACGGGTACATGGCATGATTTACTTAAATGGTTAAATGGATAAATAATTCACTTAACCTCTTAAATGGGTACATGGTATGGTTCACTTAAATGGTTAGACGGATAAATAATGTGGTCGACTTGACCGATTCAAGTAGAATCATCCGGTTAGAAATTACTTCTCAATTAACCGGGTAATTCATAGCTAACCAGCTAACAAAATTTTTTCCCCACGTTCGATCCCACTGCGTCGAACGTTATTGTTATTATTATTTATATATATATATTTATTTATTTATTTTTATTATTTTTTTTTCCGGGTCTTCACAGGGTATTTCCTTGCCATTTCTTGTTTAGTCTCTCATAAAGCTTCCTCTGATACCTGATTTTTCCACAATACTTTTTCCAAAGGAATTTTCATATTCCTGAGTGTCTTTATTTCTCTTGCTAGGATGCGAATCGGCTTTTCCTCAAAGGTTAAATTTGATTGTAGCTCTCAGTCTTCAAAATTTGTGATTATATGATGCTCATCTCATACATATTTCTTTAATATTAACACATGGAAAACATTGTGTATTCCAACTAGGCTTGGTGGCAATGCTAGTCTATATGCACAATTTCCAACTTCATCCAGGATTGGGAACGGTCCTATGAATGTTAGCTTCAACTTCCCTGATGTTCTAAATCTAATCACCCCCTTCAAAGGAGATGTCTTTAGGTATACAAACTCCCCAACCTGGAACTCTAGGTCCCTCCTTCGACTATCAGCATAACTCTTTATATTGATCTTGAGCTGCCTTAAGCCTTTGCAGAATGAGTTTCACCTTTTCAGTTGCTTCCCTTACCATCTCTAGCCCAACTATAACTGCCTCGGTAGACTTCAACCAACACGATGGTGACCTGTAGAGCCTACCATATAAGGCTTCAAATAGTGCCATCCCCATATTGGCTTGGTAAGAGTTATTGTAGGTAAATTCAACCAAGGCTAAGTGTTTCTCCCAGTCACCTCCCCAGTCAAGAATGCAAGCTCGCAACAAATCTTCCAAAGTTTGGATAGTCCTCTCACTATGACAATCATTTTGGGGATGATATGTTTTACTCAGCTTGATTTGGGTTCCCATGGCTTTTTGGAAAGCGTCCCACAAATGTGAGGTGAATAGAGGATCTAGGTTGGATACTATCTCCTTTGGAATCCCATGCAACTTGACAATATTGTCGACAAAGAATCCTACCAGGTATTCTACAGTCCTCATTGATTTTGTGGGGATGAAGTGAGTTACCTTAGTTAGTCAGTCCACAGCCACCTATATGGAGTCATGCTTCTTCTGAGTCCTTGGGGGCTTTGCAATAAAATCGCATGTGACACACTCCCATTTCCAAGTTAGTATTTCTAAAGGCAGCAATAGTCCTCCAGGTAGTTGATGTTGGGCTTTGATCTGTTGGCACGTCTGACACTTGGAGACAAAACCCGCAACATCCGTCTTCATCCCAATCCACCAGTAGGTTCGCCTTAAATCTTGATACATTTTAGTAACTCCAGGGTGTATCGAGAACTTTGAGTGATGAGCCTCCTCCAAGATATTCTGCCTTAGTGCATCATCCTTGGATACACATAACCTTCCTCTAAATCTAATCAGACTATTGGAATCAGCTACAATGTAAGGAGTCTTGTCCATCACTTAATTCAGCTCCTCATTGCCCATTTGTGCTAGCTAAACACAGTCAACTAAATAACCAAATTTGCCAGTAGCCCTGTTAGCTACTCAACAAGGTTGATAGCCACCACTTTTGCTGACATGGCCCAAAGTCTAGCTAGCCACCACTTCTGTTACCACATTCGCTTTCCCCAAGTTGTACAAGATTTGGAAGTCGTAGTCCTTCAAGTACTCTATACACCGCCTCCATCGAAGGTTAAGGTCATTCTGGGTAAAGATATACTTCAAACTCTTCAACAAGGTACTTGAGTCATAAGATGTGAGCTTTTGGGAAACTTCGCTCTGATACCACCTGTAACGACCCGCCATTTTTCATGATAATATTGTGGGCCTAACTGGCTAGGTGTTACTCAAAATTAAAGCAATTATGTCAAACATTATTAGAAATCATAACTTATAATAAAATCCCACAGTCTTGGACCGTTTCCCAGCAGCCACACTTATTCCTCATTTAAATAACAAAAAGAAGTCCTCATATTACTTTGCTCCATGCTCTAGTTGTCAATCATCTAATCTCGGATCTGCACACCTGCGGAGGCAATTCCGCGTTAGTGATTACAACACTAAGTAGTATAATAGATAACACAAACAAGTACATTCCACCATTTTCATATATTTATTTTAATATGCGGTGGAGCGATTCCGCTATACTCCAAAACAATGCGGAGGAGGTGTCCGTTGTGATCCGCACACCCCGGCCGTAGCCTTTTTATGGGGAGGCTACCACTACCGTCTCCAGTGCCAGTGCCTCGCACACCCCGGCCGTAGCCTTTTTGTGGGGTAGCTATCACTGCAGTCAGGTGATTGCTGTGCCCCGTTTGTGGGGAAGCTCTCACTACCAATTTTAGTGCCAGTGCCTCGCACACCCCGGCCGTAGCCTTTTTATGGGGCGGCTATCACTGCACTCCAGTGCCAGTGCCTTGCACACCCCGGCTGTAGCCTTTTTATGGGGAGGCTATCACTACACTCAGGTGATTGCTATGCCCCGTTTGTGGGGAAGCTCTCACTGCCAACTCTAGTGCCAGTGCCTCACACACCCCGGCCGTAGCCTTTTTATGGGGAGGCTATCACTGCACTCAGGTGATTGCTAGGCCCCGTTTGTGGGGAAGCTCTCACTTCCAATTCTAGTGCCAGTGCATCACACACCCCGGCTGTAGCCTTTTTATGGGGAGGCTATCACTGCACTCCAGTGCGATGGAGGAATCGCTATGCCTCACTCACCCCAGCTGTAGCCTTTTTATGGGGCGGCTATCACTACTCCAAAAAATGTCGATACATTACACAATTTACGCACATAATACTACCCCGTGTCGGACTGAGTCAATTCTTTGACCCCAGTTGCACTCGGTGCATGGTGGTCGAATCTAGGGTCAGGCTGACCTAGGCTACCAACAAGGAAAGTATGATGTTCTACCTATTATACGTACCTGACTTGTGATTTCGTCTGACTATGATCCGTGAACCCTAATCTGAATAAGGGCATAAAATTATACATTAGTATAATTTTATTTTGCATGAACCTACATGCAACTACATGACTAATATACTATCAATTTTAAATGATGTAATTAGTTCATGTTAGTTTTTATTTCTTATAAAATTTTCAGCAATTCTAATGATAATTAATTATTAATTATCCCCATCCAAATCCCCATTATCTATATGATAATTAAATTATTAACATATCCCATACTTTAGTCTTTTGTATTTACCTTATATTCTAACTCAACCGCATCGAGTTCTCCTATATTGGCCTGGTTGCCATCCCACTTTAACAATTCATTTAACGACCCCAAAGCTCCCAGCTTTATTGTAATTAACCAGCAAGAGCTGGTATTTTCACCATGCATGGTGACCAGCCAGTAATGTGGTGGCCTCCATTTGCTGCTATGGCGTCACCAAATTGGCCACCACATGGCAACCCTCAACCACCAACCATACTTTCATTCTTCCTTAAGTGAGCTGAAATCAAACAATCTTGATTAGCCTACATACCCATGTCGGGATCAAGCTCAATGTAGTTCTATAGGCTCTCAGGTCATTCTGAGATTAAAAGTTTGTCTTCCAGTTCATTATGAGATTAGGTGGTCTCCCAGGTCATTCTGAGATTAGTCATTATTGGCTGTCAGGTCCATTCTGACATGTCCATTATTGGCTGTCAAGTCCATTCTCACATTTCCATTTTTGGCTATCAGGTGTATTCTGACATGTATATTATTGGCTGCAGGTCCATTCTAAAATGTCCATTATTGGCTGTCAGGTCCATTCTGACATGTCCATTATTGACTGTCAGGTCCATTCTGACATGTCCATTATTGGCTATCAGGTCTATTCTGACATATCCATTATTGGCTGTCAGGTCCATTCTGACATATCCATTATTAGCTGTCATGTTCATTCTGACATACCATTATTGGCTGTCAGGTCAATTCTGATATATCCATTATTGGCTGTCAGGTCTATTTTGACATATCTATTATTGGTTGTCAGGTACATTCTGACATGTCCATTAACAAAACAACTAAGCAATTCAAAGAATCCCAACAATTCTTGCCAATCGAAGGATGAAGCAAAGCAACACACCCACAACAAAACAAACAGCCGACCCCAAAGACTTGCCGCAGTTCATACCAAGCAGTCGACAAGAACCCCATGCATAAGACGCTACGGATCTAGCAACTTAGCAGGGCATCTCCAATAAACCTTGCATGCAAGAATCCTAATGGAAACAAATAAGATGAGGGACGAAATACTCATGCAAAATGGGGAGGTCGCCTGGGATGGAGAGAGGAAAAAGTTTTTTTCCCCCTCAATGATCCCCTCCTCCTGCATATATATACTCTTCAACCATTCCCTCCATTAAATACTCATACCCAATCATCCATAGGTATTTCCTAGGTTCAACGAGCCCCTTCATTAAATTCTCATACCCCATCATCCATTCATGAATAGGTATTTTCTAGGTGACCTTAAGTCGAACCATGACCGGTTGACTTGATCACCAACCATATTGGTTCATCGATATTTATTTCATAATATTTAGGCTTGAGTCTTATAATAAAAATCATCCATTCATGAATAGGTATTTTCTAGGTGACCTTAAGTCGAACCATGACTGGTCAACTTTATAACCAACTATATTGGTTCATTGATATTTATTTCATAGTATTTAGGTTCGAGTCTTGTAATAAAAATCATGGCTTTTACAGTTCTCGATACACCCTGGAGTAATTAAAATGTATCAGGATTTAAAGAGAACCTACTGGGGGATTGGAATGAAAAGGGATGTGGTGAATTTTGTGTCCAAGTGTCAAACTTGCCAATAGATCAAAGCCTAACATCAACTACCTGAAAGACTATTTCAACCTTTAGAAATATCAACCTGGAAATGGGAGTGTGTCACATGTGATTTTATTGAAAAGCTCCCAAGGACTCAGAAGAAGCATGACTCCATATGGGTGGTTGTGGACCGATTAACTAAGGTAGCTCACTTCATCCCGACGAAATCAATGAGGGTTGCAGAATACATGGCAGGATTGTATGTTGACAATATTATCAAGTTGCATGGGATTCCAAAGGTGATAGTCTCCTACCAAGATCCCCTATTCAACTCACATTTCTGGGAAGCCTTCCAAACAACCATGGGGACCCAAATCAAGCTGAGTACAACATATCATCCCCAAACTGATGGTCAGAGTGAGAGGACTATTCAAACTTTGGAAGATTTGTTAAGAGCTTGCATACTTGACTGGGGAGGTGACTTCGAAAAACACTTCGATTTGGCTGAATTCACCTACAAAAACTCTTACCAAGCCAGTTTAGGGATGGCACCATTTGAAGCCTTATATGGTAGGCCCTACAGATCTCCATCGTGCTGGCTAGAGTCTACCAAGGCAATTATAGTCGGGCAAGAGATGGTGAGGGAAGCAACTGAAAAAGTGAAACTCATTCACCAAAGGCTTAAGGCACCTTAGGATCGACAGAAGA